>JAYXIM010053688.1:0-70674 GCA_037575425.1 Anastrepha fraterculus
AAATATTTGGAATTGCTCATTTTAAAAGGGCGCGTTACGCATATGTAATTACTTTTGCTTTTGACTCCATTGTTACTAGAATTAGGAACTGGAAAGTTTTGGAAGAACATTCCTTCTCTGGTCATAGATATATCTCGTTTGACGTTAGTAAAAATCTACCGAAACCTAAACCTGGTAAAAATATCAGGAAAACAAACTGGGAAAAGTATGTAGATTGTATCGGGCTTACCCTAGGAACATGGCCATCTGTGGTACTACAAAATTTGGTTGACAAGGTTATCTGCAACATGAATGCTGCCTTAGCTGATGACTGTCCCATAGGAAGACTGAGAGGTAAACCCAAGCCTAAGTGGTGGACGGTTGAACTAAGCAAGCTTTAAAAAACAAACAGAAACACTTTTAATGAGGCAAAGAAAACACGTCTCGCAGAAGATTGGAAAGGCTATAAAGATGCTCTGAGAATCTGTAGAAGAAAATCAGAAATGTCCAAAGGCAATCTTGGAAATCCTTTTGCGAAGAGTTTGAGGGGGCAACTGAGATCTCCAAACTTTGTAAGATATTAGCGGGAAGTCCTCAAAATTGGGAACTGCTACAAAAAAGTGATGATACATTCACTACAACCAGTAAAGAGTTTTTAGAACTTTACTTAACACTCATTTTCCAGTCTGCTCAGACATTACAGAGCATGACATGCGAGATACCGTAAACTGTCGTGAAGTCAGACTATATCTGAAGTAGTTGGAAACTCAACACCTTCACATCTACAATTCAACACCTTTTTCGCACATGCCCGGCTCTAACCAGAAGCAGAAACCGATATTTAAGTTTCTACCTCTTAATGAATATGGATAATCACTTTAGGTATCAACAACATTTTATACTTTGCCCGAAGCTTAGGATGGTTCAATATGGAAAGGGAAATGTAGCCCAGCCCCTGCGGCTCACAACAGACCCATTTCGTGGTGTCTAAGTAGCATCGCTGTCTCTATGTGCGATGCGGTTGCTAAACTTAACCTAGCCTACACAGATGTATAATTTTTTTTCCTGGAATGTTGGTACAACTGTCCTCTGTAGTGTTGCAGAGCTTGAGGTGATCTGTCAATTAGCTCGTTTTTGGCATTTAACTATATCAGTGAACCACAGGTGTGCTCTGTGACTTTTACTATGGATGAAAATATCGAACAAAGAATTTGTCTTAAATTTTGTGTTTTGGAGAGGATTTTGTGTGCTCAATCGATGAAAATGTTGCAAAAAGCCTATGGCATTATCAAAAACACGGGTCTACGAGTAGTATAAAGCTTTTGGCATTTGCAAAGGGCCGAGTAGTCAAGAAAGTCAAGGAAATGGAGCTGGAAAACCATCATTTTAGTTTTAGGGAGGTAGCTCGTGAACTTGGCGTGTCTTACGAATCAATTCGCAACATTTTACACCATCAATTGGGCATCAGACCCGTGGCTGCTCGACTCTTTCCAAGAGCATTGAAATTAATTCAAAAAATTCATCGGAAGAAGGTGGCTGAAGACATGCATGGGTGGGACCTGCGGTAACGCCCTAACAGGAACTGCTTGCTGGGCTGTTTATTCTGCTCCTTTACAGGGAGCACACGGATCTCGTCGTGTAGATGTTGAAGTGGGGACATCAAAAGACATCCTGTCGCAGTTCTAATGGCAGTGTTTTTACAAATCTGTAGCGTCCACTGCGAATCGCTGGTTCCAGCTATCGAGGTATTACGTTCTACTTGTTTGAGTTCCTCTATCGACCTGGCCTCCACGAGCAGTACAACCTCTTCTGTTCTTTTGCTAGCTATGACGCAAATCGCGTCGCCCGACACCGTCTTGTAGGCAAATGCGGTCCTCAATGCATTTGTTTTACTGACTTGCAGTAGTTCCTTAAAATTACACTTTTTTGCTCCAGCCCAGATTGAACCCTCCTCTGTATCATAATGCAGTATTCTTTGTCTTAAGTAGCAGCGGATGATTCTAATAAGGTATTTTGGTACCGAGAAGCTGCTGAGTGCATTCAAAATATTTGCCCAATTGGTCCTATCAAACGGGTTTTTCGATCAGAAGACAGCTAGGTAGCTCAATGTATTTTCTTATGCTGAAATCTGGTGCTGCACACTACCATATTACGAGCCCCGGCGAAGTTGATCAGCCTCTGTTCGCTACGGGATGTTTCGTTATGTTAGCTGAATTTTCCGACTTTGGGACCACAAATTCCCTCTTGCCCACCCTGGCGTTGAAATCGCCATGCACTTATGTCGTGGCGGTGGCAACGCTCATGGAAACGTTCCCGGCGCTCATAGAAGGAATCTTTGGTCGAGCTCCTCCACCTATTTGTGGCGTGTGTCTTGATGTTCCATGTATGGGGCGACCTCATGCCGACTGCGAACGGCAGATATTTTTTTTATTTTTATGAGAAGCTATTTCATGGCAGAAATACACTCGGAGGTTTGCCATTGCCTGCCGAGGGTCGACCGCTATTAGAAAAACTGTTTCTTAATTTTGGTCCTTCACTGAGATTCGAATCTACGTTGTCTCTTGGTTCCGAATGTTAGTCACGCATCAAACCATTCGGCTACGGCGCGCCGTATACGGAAGTTAAAAACGTTGATGACTTCCCCGGACGAATCCCCCCAAAAAAATCTCACCAAAGCAAAATCAGAAGATCATTAACTTGTTTGTGACAAAGCCGAACTTATCGTTGCGTGTTGCTGAAGCAGTTTTAAGAAAAAATGGTACTAATGTATCCAAAGACACGATTCGAGGACGTTTACGTGCAGAAGACCTCAAATTTCGGAGTACATCAAGAAAATCGCTGCTATTATAATCACACATTGAAAAAGGACTTGAATGGGCTAAAGCAAATTCATAACGGAATTGCACAAACGCAATATTCCCGAGTAAATCTTTCTTTTGAATGAATAGTTGCATACGTCAGTCCTGGTGTACTGCTGATAAACGAACAGTTAAACATCCAACTAAGGTTCATGTTTGGGGCTACTTAACCGAAAAATTATTTGCTCGTTTATTTGTGCTTACCGCCAAATTGAATGCAGTTTTGATGAATAAAAGTGGCCAAAAAGCATCACTGCCATCAGCTGCGAAGATATGTGGAAGAACTAGCTAACCCTGGAATTCACAACAGGACAACGATGGCAAGTATCGAAGCCGAAGGTGTTTAGAGTGGAAACAGTAAAAATTGATTAAAATGTTGGATTGGCCATCATAGTCGTCTAATACCGACCCATTTGAAATTGTTTGCTCAAGAGTTAAGCAAAAACTCAAAGGAAAACAAATATCCACAGTGAAACAGTCATTAAGGTAAACTCAGCTGATTTGGCCACAACTTGCGCAGAAATTAACAAAAAATATGACTCAAGGATGTGCAGCCAATATAGCTAATGATTGTGACAATACATTTTATTGAATATATTGCGTCTTATAAATATTATAAGCCTATATAGAGGGTCCGGTACTTGAGGTGTAACCAACTTCAGACCACTCGCGCAGCTGATGCAAATCCCCGACGAAATGCCAATCAAATGGCGAAAGAACTGAAAATATCTGACCGTTACAACAGCCGCACACTGAAAAATGATCTCAAAGTCAAGCCTTACAAGATCCAAAAGGCGCAGGATCTCACACCAAATCAGCAACAAGTCAGATTTGAGAGAGCGGAGGAGTTGCTTCGATTGACCGAAAGTGGTCAATTTCCGAACATTGTGTTTTTTGACGACAAAAATTTTCAAATTGAGCAATTTCAGTGATCGTTCATACGAGAATGTAAGTCATCGATTGGCCACCAGGAGGCAGCTCCCGCCACAGGTAATGGTTTGGGCCGCTGTAACCGCAGTAAATGTGAAATATTATCGGGAAAATATTCTGGAGGTTGCTTTGAAGCCTTGGGCAGACAAATATTTCGATGGCAGACCATGGACGTTTCAACAGGACTTGACAACGTGAACCAAGAACGGCTAAAAAAAAACGTTCCGAAATGGATTGTTCTCTTCATGCCATTTGGGAGAGCAAGGTGCGAACTAAATGATTCACTCGCTTCGAGGTGCTGAAAAAAGCTATTGTCCGCTAGTAGGCCAAAATACCTGGAAACCACATACGGGATCGTTCGTGGATCGTCTTAAGGCCATAGCCAAGGCCAAGGCAAAATTTGTATTATTATGGCGAAGAGCTCGGCATGGAAAATCGTGGTATCTGTACTTAGTGTTAGGGATTTTTGTGCTCTAGGGCCCACTATTCCTGCTCCTACTCCTTGGAGCCTTTTGGAACCATCTGTGCACCGTTTTGGCGAGTGACAATTTGTCCATGTTGGGCTAGTAGTCCACTCTTCCCTAGATGGGAAGGTAATCTTGTATGTCTTTGTAAAATTGAGTAAGGGTGCCATGTGGCCAATCGCCTGGGTTATGCATACTGCATACATATGCATGTTAAACCTTGTTCAAGATATTGAGGTGTCCAGTAAAATCCCCTGGTATAGGTTTTTCTTTCATATGGAAAGTGAGTGCTTGCATAGTAGCTTCCTCTTGTATTGCTAAATCTAGCGGTGGTAAATTTAAAAACGCTTCCATGCCAGGAGTTGGGGTAGTTTTCATGGCCCCTGTTATGCTTAGGCTCGCCAGCCTTTGTATTTTACACAGTTTTGATAGAGCAGTAGTTTGATTTGTTTTAACCCACCATGCCAAAGCCCCATATAGTACAGTTTTTTTTTTTTTTTGATAAATACGAAAATGCAACCAGGTCGCTGAAACTGTGAATGGTGTTTATGGTGCCGATACTGTAACGGCAAATTACGTCCAATTTTGCTTTCGTCATTTTTGATATTAAAGAAAAATGTCGAGAATGCCGATAAAATCACAGATATACTGTAATCGCAGTTGACCGTAATGTTAGTAGTCGTGCCTTCGCCCAGTGGCTAAAGATCAACCAGAAAATAGTTTTAAATCATTTTGCACAAAAATTCATTTATTTTTCCCCAAAGTAATATACGAACGTTTTGCTTCAACTGCTTATGTAGCATAGAGCGTCAAAGAAGAAGCAACTCATTTATTTAATACAATTAATAGCTTTCTATTATTTTCATGCAATATTTTATAATTAAATGCCTGCTTTTTTAGGAAGATTTCCTTCAGAAATATGTAAAAAGAAACAAAGTACACGAAAGCTACAGTGACCGGAAATATTGGGTTGACAACTAAGTAATTGCGGATTTCACTCGTAGATGGCTTCAGTTGAATTTTAAGGTTTGCAGACGTAGTACAAATATTATATAAAACACATTTATTTATTATATAGTTGGCAATACAGCTGTCAATCAGTAAAACAAGTTTACTTAGTTTCAAGTTGAAAAATGGAAAATCAAAAGGAACATTTTCGTCATATTTTGCTTTTTTATTTCCGCAAAGGGAAAACCGTATCACAACCCCATAAAAAGTTATGTGCTGTTTATGGTGACGAAGCCTTAAGGGGGAGCCTGGTTTATGAGGTCTAAAAATTGCATCTCTTTGCGATTTTTTTTTTTAAAGAAAAAATTAATTTAGGACTGCAAAGTTTTTTCTGTCTTTTAATGAACATTTAAAAAGTATAAAAAATTTTTGTACTGGTTAAAATAAATTGAAAAAAAATGTTTAACATAGAAATTAGTAGAGCGCTGCAACGCTGGAGTTTCCAACTGGCGTACAAGATACAGCTCCTAATTATTATCTAAAGCAAAAAATTCAAATGGATTTCTAATTATCATGATTTTTTATTCTAGATGAACTAAGAAAACTGAGAGAAATTCCAAAATTTCAACTTTTTGGAGGTTTTAAAGAAAAAAATGTCTTTCTATAAAAAAAAAAAATCACTTCAACTTGGTATAAAAATCTTGAAAAAAAAATTTTTTATCTATTTTGTTAGTTCAAATAGAAGAGAATTGAATACTGAAAGGAACAAGCTATGATTCATTTCAAAAGGTTCATTGGTTTTTTTTCATTCATGTACGCCAATTCGATGAAATCATAAAAATGAAAAGTCGAGAAAAGAAGATAAAGTTTGTACTATAGCTGTCCGCCCCAATAAAAACAATAGTCGATTCGGATTGTCACAGTACAACACGTGAGATTGCAGAGAAGCTTCATGTGTCACATACGAGTACATGCATTGAAAATCACTTAAAACAACTTGGCTATGTTCAAAAACTCGATAGATGGGTTCCTTACGAACTGAAAAAAACGCATTTAACGCAACGCATTAACAGCTGCGATTTGCTAATGAAACGTAATGAAAGTGATCCATTTTTTAAAATACTGATAACTGGCGATGAAAAATTGGTTATTTACAACAATACCAAACGGAAAAGATCGTGGAGTAGGCCAGGTGAACAAACTCAAACAACATCAAAAGCTGATATTCATCAAAAGAAGATTTTGTTATCAGTTTGCTGGGATCACAAAGGAATTGTCTACTTTGAACTCTTACCACCCCACCGAATGGTCAATTCTGATGTCTACATTGAACAACTAACGAAATAATACAATGCAGTTGAAGAAAAGCGCCCCAAATTACAAATCGAAATGGGTTTGTATTCCATCATGACAATGCAAGGTCACACACGTCTTTGGCCACTCGGCAAAAATTTTTTATAGCTTGGTTGGAATGTTTTGCCACATCCATAGCTTATTCAGAGTAAAAATGGGAACTCAAGCCGCAGGTCGTTCACTGTATGTGCAACGTAGTGGTTCTGCCAATTTTAACGTAGGGATGCCTGGTTTGGTGGCAAACTCTTCGGACGGAGGTATCGGCACCGGAGCATGTAGAACTTGTCCCAGCGCTGCCCTAAATGGCGTTTTGCACCTACTTCCCCATCGATTCTCACGTGCGATCATCGCTGCTCAAAGTGCTATCAGGCTAAAGGATGTGCTCTTCTGGGGCAATCTCCCAAGGGGCATAGTAGCACTTTTAGGTAGTTAACACCGTTTTTCTGTGAACTTTAAACATATCTCTCTATCCGCATACTGGAGTTTAAGGGTTGTGATAGGGCAATCATTCCAAATAGGCAAGATTGGATCGAGGGAAAAATCTGCACTGAAGCTTGCACCTCTGTCTTCACTGATGGCACCAAGATGGAATAGGGAGTCGGAGCAGGGGCTTTCTCTAAATCAGCCAATTTATATATTTCGTTTTAACTGTGTTTTTCAGGCAGAAGCTTTTGCGATCCTACACGTATGCGGAATGCTTGGGAATAACGGGGGATATTAACATTTGTTCCGATAGTCAAGCTTTGATCAAGCCTCTGAGAACGTCATAGTGCAGATCCAAACTAGTAAGAAAGTTATCACATCTCTTGGGTTGCTGCTAACATTCCTCTAATCTGGATTCCAGAACATAACAACATAGAGGGAAATGAAATTGCCGATGAGCTTACCAGAAAGGGGTCACCTGAACTGGTTTTAGAGACCTCCCACCCGACCATCGGAACCCCTTCATTGTTGTTAACTTATATCTCAGAAAAGTACAGATTAGATGGAGCTCCATTTCGTGCGGTACTTCGAGAATCCTATGATCCAGTGGTCGGTAAATCATGAGCTTTGATGCAAAAAAGTTAACTACTTTGGATTTTCTGAAAATGGATTTTTTGATAGTTATGATTAGCTCCCTTTCAGGAAGAACTCAAACGATAATGTGCAAGGCTGACTCTTCCACGTCTTGTCTTGTTGGCTCCGGTGTGCCGGATACTATATAGTCTGACCTTGCACTATCTGATTACTTTTCGTTTCGATCTATACAAAACTCCTTGAATGGTAAAAATCTCAATAATGATGATGATGTCAAAACGTACCTGATTCACTTTTTTGCTAAAAAAACCAGAAGTTTTATGAAGGTGGGATTATGATGCTGCCTGAAAGATGGCAAAACATCACTGCTCAAAACGGGCAATACATTAGAGAATAAAGTTATTTAGTTCCATAAAAAAAATAGTTTTTGATTTTCTAAATCCGCAATTACTTAGTTGCCAACCCAATAGAAAAAATATGAAGTCGAAAGGAGAAATTGACTTTCGTAGTGCCAAGAGATACAGTCCAGTTATCACATAAAGGGAGAGATGGGCAGGCTATCTCGAATTTTCACTAAACAAAATTTGTAAATTATTTATCGTGTCGCTCTACGCTCTGCGAGTGTATAGACTACGATTTGAAATTTTAAAATTTTTCCCATCTCTTTTTCGAATTATCAATTTTAATCACTGTTCGTATATTTCTAGAAGAATTCCGCTGTACCACAAACATTTTCGTATTTAATAATAATTTATTTTTCACGTAAGTATTTCAATCAGCTCACCGTAAACTCTCCACAACGCAGTTCTACGAAAACACTTTTTCAATTGTCATGCACACACACACACACCTTCATACGTGAATCACTTTATGTAACTGTGAAATCCTTTTCACCCACGATGAACTTACCCATACTCCAGCAGACGTAGTCATATTCACTTTATTAACTTCCTGATCCTTTCGTTGTGTGGGTTCCTATAGGGAATTTTATCTTCCTTGCACCTGTTTGACTTATTTTCACTTGCAACTCAAGCGACCTTGGCTGTGTTTGTGTACGAAAGCGAATGTGCATAAATTCGAAACTGCATAACATTTTATATCATTTTTGCTTGCGTTAATGCCGAAATCTAGTGAATGCTGCAACGTAAAAGCACACAATCACACATACACACGTACGTAAAATGATACGATTGCGCAGAGCCGACAGCGCAACGGCGACGCTATTGGATTATTTAGTGCTAGTTTTCCAGCGGATGTTTGATTTGGAAAATTATTGCACAATTTTGCTTATTTCTCTTCATTGTTTGCTCTCAAACTTGCTGGCATAGAAAGGCAATCAGGTGAACAAGACAATGCACAAACGATTTTCATAAAAAAGGAGGCCAAATTTAGTGTCGAAAGGAATGGTGGCGTGGTGGCGTGGTGCCTTGGTGCCTCGGCTGTAGGAAGTGCTCTTAAGATAACACACAGAGAATAAGTTGTTGTACTTGAAAATGTAAAAGTGTTTGATATTGTTGTTGTTGGGGATAGTTTTACTTATTTGAAAGGAAAAATTAAAAGCGAAAGGTAGTTAAGCGAACAGTGGCGGCCGCCAAGGGGCGTTTTTTGCGCTGGTGAAAGATGGTTTTTGATTAATTAATTATGAAAAACCTGGCTTGTTGTATCGCTAAGGCGATTTATTTTATATATTTTGCCAGTGCTTGGGAAGCAAAATATTTTTTGTTTTTGCTGCTATTTGTTGTGCAAATAAATAAATGATTATTTGACTGACCCATTGCGGAACAGGCAACATTTAGCTGACTAAACAAAAAATATACAAAAACCAAACTAAAGCAGATTAACGTCTTGAGGGCTTCAGATATGAACTGTTTGCTTTTATTCGGGTACCACCCAATTCTAAACCAGTATTTTGACTGATTTTTTGCTGATACGCTGGCCATGTTTGAATAGAACTCAAATAGTTATGGGAATCCCGTAATAAAATAACTGAGCATGGCCCAAGCTATTGGTAAGAAAAAAATCTGAGGTGAAGTGTATAAAAAAATTGTAATGTTTTTCCAAACATTTTGAATAAAAAAAAGTTCAAAAAAACTATGAAACGTAAAATTAAAAAAAAAAACTGAAAAAATTCACAAAACAAAAAAAAAAATTTTAAGTACAGGGAAATCTCTCACGGTTAAAAAAATGTTTTTCCCAAAATTTTGAATAAAAAAAAATTAAAAAAAATATGAAACGTAAAATAAAAAAAAAGTGAAAAAATTGAAAAACAAAAAAAAATTTAAATACAGAGAAATCTCTCACGGTTAGAAAAAAATGTTTTTCCCACAAATTTTGGATAAAAAAACCTTTTTAATTTAATTTAATTTATAAACCTCTCATGGTTAAAAAAAAAATGTTTTTCCCAAAAATTTGGAATAAAAAAAACTCAAAAAAACTATGAAACGTAAAATTAAAAAAAAAAACTGCAAAACTAAAAAAAAAAATTCTTTAAGTACAGGGAAACCTCTCATGGTTAAAAAAAATGTTTTTTTCCAAAAATGTTGAATAAAAAAACTCAAAAATACTATGAAACGTAAAATAAAACAAAACTGAAAAATTGCAAAAACAAAAATGTTGAATAAAAAAACTCAAAAATACTATGGAACGTAAAATAAAAATAAACTGAAAAATTGCAAAAACAATTTTTTTTAAGTACAGGGAAACCTCTCATGGTTAAAAAAAATGTGTTTCCCAAAAATATTGTTTTTTAATTTTATTTTAAAAATTTTAGATATTTCTTTTTTTTTTTCATTTTATTTACAATATTATAAAAAATAATTGAAAAATTAAAAAAAAAAATGTAAATACAGTGAAACAGGTTTAAAAAAATCAAAATAATATTTTTCCCAAAAATTTTGAATAAAAAAATTAGACAAAAACTATAAAATGTAAAAAAAGAAAAAAACTGAAAAAAATTGTAAGTACAGTGAAACCTCTCTTCAACGAACAATCACCGTCAGTTTTGTCTATTCAAGAGAGGTGTCTAAAGGTCAAACGAGGGTAACTTTTTCCGATATACAAGATTTGGTACAAAAAAAATTTGCACTCAGGGAGATTTTTCGGCTAATAGTGGTTTCACTTCAAAAAAATGTTTACTATAATTTCAAATATTGAATACATTTATAAGTTAAAAAAAAACCACCAGATATTAAAAAAAAAAATTTTAAGTACAGTGAAACCTCACCTGAGTGGACACTCACCGTCAATCTTGTCCGTTCAGGGGAGGTGTCCAACACAAAGAGGGTCAAAAGAGAGTAACTTCTTCCGATACATCAGATTTGGTATAGAAAAACAAGTCTGCGCAAGCGAGTTTTCCGGCTAATTGATGGGACGGTGATTTCTTTAATGTTATTGTACTAATAAAGAAAGATATTTCACTTCGAAAAACTTTATAAAATAATTTTCAACATTTAAAAAATTTGAATTTTTGAAATTTTCAAAATTAAATTTTTTTGAAATTTTTCAATTTTTATACTCAAACCTAGTAATAATCAAGTTTTTAGAAGAATCGATGACAATCTTCCAAATAATTGGATAACGTCATATAGAACCGCTCTATACCATTAATGTAGTTGGGCGATTTGATTTATATTATCGTAGCTGCCATATCAATTGTTGCGTGTACCTGCTAAATTATGATACTTGGAAACACGGTAGGCTTGAACATGAGAAGGGTTTGACAAAAATGCCATACAAAACGGCCAACTGGGATTTGTTACTGGCTACTCATATATGTAAAAAAGTCTTGTTTGAAATTCTATGCGCATCTAAGCTCAAAATATCTCAATTTTTGATAAAAAAAAAACCGAAAAGGTCGAATATTTAGTACTGATCGAAACAAACATAATTGCAATTTTCATTTAAAAAAATTCGGAGGGTTTTCTGAAATGTTTGGTCTTATGGAAAGTACTTATAAACGAAATTTTAGTATTTTATAAATTGTCCTAATAAAGTTATGCTTCTATAAATAAATCCTCATGCATGTTTTGAAACCCTCTACCCTTTAATATCCCTCAATAAGTCAATTGCTCCGCCTCTGTAGCCTTCCTTCTTTCACCCAAATTAAAAGTGTTACGCGATCACTCCAAATCATAAACCAGTCGAAATGCATAACAGACATTACGATCTAAATGAAACTAGATGGGACAACAAACCAATAGCAACAACAACTTATACGAGCACACTAACAGTTGTGGCTGTTAATACATATTTCTCTTGCACTGCTGCATAGCACTGCACTGCATAGCAGGCAGCGAAGTTCAAAGTCAGCACAGTTGAAATTTTTGCTGTAGCGTGAATAATAAAATTACAACAGCTGCACAGGTGGCTAGCAAAAACAACAAAAATCTAAATAAAATACACAAATTACAAAGATAGCTAATACAGAATGCACATACAACCAAGCAAACAGCAGCAGAGAGTATTTGTAAATATTAACGGCAGCAATAGCAGACAATGTTAGTGCCGCTGTTAGCGCCGCTGTTGGCAGAGGAAGCACTTCATGCATTCTAATCAACATCAACAACAATTTTTGCATGCTGTTAAATGCATTTACATAGGCGCGGTCGTAGTTAAAATGCTAGCCTAAGCCGAAATGGATGTTTACACATGTAGCCTCCTTTGTTTAATTTTTATGTTAGCTTTTTAATTATTGTAATTAATTAGTTTTTTCAATAAATTTAAATAAAAAATAGCGCAATTAAAGAATAAAATAGCAAATTATACGAGCTTAGTACTTAGAACGCTATTAAGAAAACCCTTTCATTTTTATTTTAAGTCGACCTAAGCTATAACGGTGTATGATCACAGGTATACTATACCCTACACATACTTGTGTATTTATGAGTGCATCATTGATAACCGTTTAGCGCTTGCGCACCCATTGCAAGATCAGCGTGGCCAGCAGCTGCGCTCATGGGTGGTAGAAATGTGTTTTCCTTTTTTGTTGTTAAATCGTTTGCTTAGCTAATAGACCGAAAAGTGATTTATTGAATATAAAATTTTTTCTTTGGAAATTTCCGAAACTTGCAAATGAGTGCAATGAGGAAATTAGGCGAAAAAATGTTTAATTAAAACGCGCCCTACTGTGTTTTTATATTTTATAATATGTGAATTTTTTCGTTTTATTGCATTTTTTGTTAGTTAATTTGTGAGAAAGTAATGGATTCGCAATCAATGTAGATATATGAGATTTCAACACTTTACTACTTTTTGTGGAACTTTAGGAATTTAGAAGGGAGCAGAATTGAAAAGTGTGGCTAAACTACTTTGTTTTGTCGCTTATAGGTAAAACCTGAAAATTTATGATATAGAAAAGTTATGTAATACGAAATTAATTCGATTGAATTCGAAAGTATCACACCAAAATATGTGTTTATTTCCTTGTTGAATGGGAAAATTGGTTTAAAACAGAAATTTATAGGTAGTACAGTTTGTGCAAAACCAAAGTTACAGTTTCTCCTTAATTAGATATGCAAACATTTATATGATAACAGTTTTTCTCCTAATTTGTAGCATAACTCTGTAAGACATTTATGATAATTTCCTACTTCAAATTTAAGTATGGAATATATCCCACTTGAGTGTATTATAAATATGAAAGTTTCAGGCAACAATTAAACGGATTTGCATGAAATTTTGCACACACATCAGAGTTTATGGCCAGAATTGCGAAATAGGGTACATGCTAAAGAGTTGCCACTTGTAAATAAAGTTGCAATCAACTAAATTAATGAGTTCAATCAAATATTGCAATATAGGTGTCAAATGAAAAATATTTCTGAAGAGCGTTGCCACCTGTTTGTGAAGTTAAGTTAAAATAAATATGATAACAATAATAAAATAAATGAAATATAACCAAGAAAAGGTCTTAAAAACCTTAATTTCACCAATATTTTTGTGGGGAGTTGCCACTTGGTTTAAAAATTAAGTTTAAATAAAACTAATAAAATAAATGTAAGGTCTTAAAAATCTTAATTTCACCAATATTTTTGTGGGGAGTTGACACTTGGTTTAAAAATTAAGTTGCAATACAACTAATAAAATAAATGAAATGTAGCAAAAAAAGTGATTTGAAAGATGAGTTTAGTATTATTTTGAATAGTGTTGCCAGCTGTTTGAAAAATTAAGTGCAAAAAAATGGTTATTTGAAAGATCTTAATAATTGGTAATTAATAAATATTAAATTGGAAAAATCTTAAAAATATTTTTTAAGGGGGCTGCCACCTGTTTGAAAACTAAAGTTTAACTAAAACTAATAAAATAAATGATACGTAGGAAAAGAAGTGATTTGAAAAATAATTTTGAGTAGTGCTGCCAGCTGTTTGAAAACTTAAGTTTAAATAAAAATACTCGTAAATGAAATACAACCAAACAAAGTGAAAAATCTTAATTTCAAAAATATTTTTGTGGAGGGTTGCCACTTGTTTTAAAAATTAAGTTTAAATAAAACTAATCAAAAAATGAAATGCAACTAAAAATATGATTTGAAAAATAATTTTAGCATACGTTTGAATAGTGTTGCCACCTATTTAAAAAATGATGTTCAAATAAAAATCAGAAAATTACTGAAACTGAAAAAAATATATAATTTTGTATTTTTTCTTCACTGAATCTTAACTTCAAAAATATTTTTGAAGAGGGTTGCCAGTTCTTTGAAAAACTAAATTTAAGCAAAACTAATAAAATGAATGAAAGAAGTTTGAAAACTCCCATTTTGGAGTATATTTCTGAATAGAGTTGCCACCTGTTTATAAACTCAACTCAATAAATTAAATCATTTATAATTGAAATAATTCAGATTAGATGTCAAATGAGAGATATCCGGAGAACTAATTTTAGAAAATATTTTTGGAGATGATTGCCAACTGCTTGAGGAAGTTGTTAATTCAATTTAATAAATAAGTTAAATGCAATACTACTATATGGGTGCCAAGCGAGAGAAGTATGGAAAAGACTGGTGTTGTCTATATTATTGAATAGAGTTGCCACATGCTAAAAAACTAAATTTGGTATAATGTGCGTAAAAATTAATACTATTCGGAGCTCTCGAAAACTACACACAGCGTTTCATGTATTAAGTTAAAAAAAATATATCTATTTTAATAATTCATATAAAGGAATTATCATGTTGTCATATTTCCTAATATTCATGTGAACTGTAATACATTACAAAATACTTATGCGTAAAATGATTTTATTTTATATTTTGCTTAATTTTTTTTTGATATTTTACCAACTTCTGACTTTCCAACCCTTCAGAGCTCTTTTACATGAGTAACCGATGGTTGAGATTTCATAGAAAAGCAAAAACGAAACGGAATGCTATGCATAATTTCACTTTCCTTCTTTTTTCAGAATTTTGAGCAAACAAAAGGGTGGTTAAATTTCAAGAGCCGATGTTGAATGTAAACCACACCTAAACGGCACTGACACCGTTGGACTTCTTTCTTTGGGGTGTTTTGAAAGAAAAGGGTACGTCGATAAGCCAGCAACAATTCAAAAGCTAGGTAGGTAGGTTTGGCAGCCGCATCGCCCATAGAGACAACGATGCCACTTAGACCACGGAATGGGTCCGTTGTGAGCCGCGGGGGCTGGGCTACATTTCCCTTTCCATATTGAACCATCCTGAGCTTTTGACAAAGCGTAAAAGGTTGTTGATACCTAAAGTGTATAGATTATCTATGTTCGTTAAGAAGTAGGATTTTAAAAATCGGTTTCTGCTTCTGGATAGAGCCGGGCATGTGCAAAAAGGTGTTGAATTGTTTCCAATTCCTCCTCATTTCTGCAGCTACGACAGAAATCATGCGTGTATACGCCTAATCTCCTTGCATGATTTCCTATGAGACAATGTCCTGTGAGGGCCCCTACTAAGGTCCTGATTTGAAGTCTACTCAGTTTTATAATATTCTTGGACAGACGTAAATTAAGCCTTGGCCATGTTTGCCTAGCAATTTCGCAGGTGTTAGCGCTAATCCATCTCTGATTTGCAGAATTGATTAGTGCGTCCTTAATGAGAAGCTTACACGTTGCGAGAGGTACCTTCATAAAATTACTTATGTCTGGCATACAGGTACCTTCTCTTGCAAGTTGGTCTGCTCTACAGTTCCCTGGTATATCTCTGTGGCCTGGGACCCAGCATAATATTATACGATATTGTTTGGCCATCTCATTTAGAGATTGGCGACAACGTAGGACACTCCTTGATGTTGTTTGGAATGCATCCAGGGCTCGTAGGGCAGCTTGGCTGTCTGATAGAATGCAGATATCCGTTGATGATATTCTGTTTATCTCTAACCATTTTAAGGCTTCATGAATAGCGTTTATTTCCGCTTGAAAAACACTACAGTGATCCGGTAATTTAAAGGATTCACTAATAGAAAGCTCTTCGCAAAATAACCCTGATCCTACACTGGTGTCCATTTTGGATCCGTCCGTGTAGATCTTAACGGGTGCGTTGGGTGTAGGATCTGCTTCAAGCCATTCCAGTCTAGAAGGGATTTTCATTAGGAAATTCCTTTCGAAGCAAAGAATGGGAGGGTGATAATCACAGTCACTGGGTATATCCGTGTAGGAGTCTAAAATGGTTGAATGTCCATGTGTGACAGTTCTCCATTGTGAGCTCGCTTTGAGCCTTAAAGCGGCGCAGGCCGCTGAGTATTTGCAGAAGAGATCTAGGGGTGGCAGATGTAGCATGATGTCCAAAGCCATGGATGGCGTGGTTTTCATGGCGCCACATATTGCTAGTTCCGCTGATCTCTGGACCTTATTCAATAAATTAGAATAGGTTTTTTTCTGCATAGCACACCACCAGACAACATTTCCATATAGAAGAATGGGTCTGACGACAGCAGTGTAGAGCCAATGAGCAACCTTAGGTTTAATTCCCCAGGTCTTCCCTAAAGCTCTCTTACAGGCATAAAAAGTTAGGTTCGCTTTCCTGACCCTTTCTAAGGTGTTTGACTTCCAAGTCAGTTTCCTATCTATGTTTAGTCCCAAGTACTTGGTTTCTTCCGAAATCACAAGAGCTTCCCCTTTGAGCGTAATTGGACTTAGCTGAGGGATTCTGTGTTTCCTAGTGAACAATATGAGTTGTGTTTTGTCTGGGTTGACTCCTAGACCACACTTTCCTGCCCACCTAGAAAGTATATCTAGAGCATTTTGTATTAGGTCTCTTAATGTAGATACAAATTTACCAGAGACAGCAATAACAACATCGTCGGCGTAAGCTATCACCTTACAGCCCACCGATTCCAGTATTAACAGAAGTTTATTTACAACTGCGTTCCATAGAAACGGTGAGAGGACTCCACCTTGCGGTGTACCTCTACTTACCGATCTCCTGAGCACCGATTCTCCTAGTTCCGCTTCAATGATTCTGCTATTTAGCATTTTGCCAATGAAGCCTACCAAGCCCGGTTCTACCCTAAGATCAGTGAGTGCTGCAGTAATTGCCCCCCTTCAACATTGTTAAAGGCCCCTTCAATATCAAGGAAAGCGGCTAAAGTAAATTCCTGTTTGTGCAGTGAACTCTCTGCCGTGTAAATAAGGTTATGTAGAGCTGTCTCTACCGATTTCCATTTCGTGTAGGCATGTTGTGACGTAGAGATAAGATTTCTATCTATAGTTAGGCTTAAGTGAAATTCTATCAACCTCTCCAAAGTTTTCAATAGGAAGGAGGAGAGAGATATCGGTCTTAAGTCTTTTGGATGGGTATGTGAGTTTCTACCAGCTTTTGGAATGAAAACAATTTTGACTTGTCTCCACTTAAGAGGTATATGACCGTAGAGAAAGCAACCTTTGAAGATTGCTAGTAGTCCGTGTGCTAGATATCCGGCGGCCTTTTGCAGTTCCACCGGGTAAATGCCATCTGGGCCCGGTGATTTAAAAGGTTTGAAACTTTCAATCGCCCATAAGAGCCGATCCTCAGAAATAGCATCTATTCTGACTTCACGACAGTGTGCTGTATCTTCCATGTCGTGCCCAGTAATGTCTGAGCAGCCTGGAAAATGAGTGTAGAGTAAAAGTTCTAGAGACTCTTTACTGGTTGTAGTGAAAGTACCATCACTTTTCTGTAGCAGTTCCCAATTTTGAGGGCTTCCCGCTAAAATCTTACGAAGTCTGGAGGCCTCAGTTGCCCCCTCAACCTCTTCACAAAAGGATTTCCAAGATTGCCTTTGGGCAATTCTGATTTCCTTCTTGTAGATTCTCAGGGCATCTTTATAGCCTTTCCAATTTTCATCGAGACGTGTTTTCTTTGCCTAATTAAAAGCGCTTCTGCTTGTTTTTTGAAGCTCGCTTAGCTCAACCGTCCACCACTTAGGCTTGGGTTTACCCCTCAGTCTTCTTATGGGACAGGCTACCGCCAAGGCAGCATTCATGGTGTAGGTAATCTTGTCAACCAAATTTTCTAGTCCTTCTATGCTTTGTGGCACCGCTGATGGACATGTTCCTAGGGTAGCCCCGATATAATCTATATACCTTTCCCAGTCTGTTTTCCTGATATTTCTACCAGGCTTAGGTTTCGGTAGATTTTTGCTAACCTCAAACGAGATATATCTATGATCAGAAAAAGAATGTTCTTCCAAAACTTTCCAGTTCCTAATTCTGTTAATAACGGAGTCAAAAGCAAAAGTAGCGTGTAACACTTCCTGTCTATTACTAATGACAAAAGTGGGTTTATTACCTTTATTGCAAATCTGTAATTTAGTACCTATCAGATAATCAAAGAGACACTCACCTCTAGCGTTAGTATCAGTGCTGCCCCATATCTCGTGATGCGCATTTACATCCGCACCAATGATTAGCTTTGCGCCAAGCTTCTGCGCCTGCGCTACCAGATCTTTGAATACTGATCTCGGTAGCTCCTCGTGGTCATGTGCGAGGTAGCAGGAAGATAGCCACATCCGTTCATTTCCCGACTCCAGGCTAATGGTCAATTGATCGGTGTCGCTGTAATTAGAGAGCATGAAAGCATTTATCCCTTTCTTATTAGTACGCACGCTCTAGGGTTACCTTTGTTGCGAGCATACATCAGTTTATATTTATGAGTCCTTAGTCCGCACACAAGTCCATGTGATACCCATGGTTCTTGAATCAGGACAATATGATGTCCACCTTTGGCCAGGTGGATTGTGAGGTTGGCGGACGCAACCTTTGAGTGGTGAAGGTTAATCTGAAGAACTCGTAACATCATGGTTACTGGGCTTCCTCTCCACCACCGTTTTGTTGGGCTCATCTGAATCTGACGCCAGTAGCTCTTCCTGATCAGTGAGAGTAGTATCAAGTACTCTATCTAACAAGGAAGAGATACTGCCGTCAGCAGATGCCTTCAAAAGCTAAAGGATGAGATAATTCGGCACATTAACGGCATAGAATCTCAATTATGCCTCAGCGTCATCGAAAATTTGGACCATCGAATGGAGGTGTGCCGCCGAGGCCGCGGCGGCCATTTGGCCAATATTTTGTTCCATGCCAATATTATCATATTAAAGAGAAATGACAATAATAATTTCCTAAGAAAATTATTTTATTCAAAATCAATACCGGCCCTTCAAACATAACCACCCTTTACCATCGTGCAAGCACCGTATTCACCTGATATGGCCCCGTGAGACTTCTTTTTGTTTCCCAAGTTCAAGCTACCACTTCGTGGAAGGAGATTTCAGTCGATAGAGAATATCAAAGTGAATGCGACGAAGGAGCTAAAGGCCACTCCTTCGTTGGCCTACCTGGGGTTCATGGAGGACTTGGCGCATGTGTGTTGCTTCAGACGGGTCATAGCTTGAAGGAGATAAAATAAATGTGCTTGAAATTTTACTCAGTTTTGTTTTATTTAAACATTCCCGATACGAACATATTTTTTCGCGCTCGTATTTGCTGCTAGCTTAATTCGCTGAAACTGTGAGGCGTTTACGAACCCCTACTCACTTAAATCTATGTATTGTGCATTGGTCAGTTCAATACTATAATAGATTATGCAGCGTTATTTGGAGGCCTTTCAGAAAAATTCAATCAACCGCTTTGAATGAGTTCAAACAATTTTCCCAAAAATTTGCTCTCCGCTCACTAAATTTTTCACTACTACCACCTTCTCGTTGTCAACTAAAATTAGTCTTCCTATACTTGAGGACAGAATAACCATTTAAAGTGCTCATTTATCATTAACATCACAGTTGGCTCTATTGGGCAGTCAATTTATCACTCTTAGAAAAGATTGTGTTAATATTTTCATTCTTTCACTCCTCGAATCGAATTGAAACTTTATTCTCGTTCTTCCTTCTTTTTCCGTGGCGTCTTTTCACTGAACGGTATTTACTCGCTACGTGCCATTAACGATTCGTATTGGCTAATAGACCGGCTTATGATCTAGTTACCAGTCTTAAGGTCTGGTTATATGCTTATACGCATAACTCCTACTGTGTCTAATCTGCAAGGTTGTTGTAATCATGTACATAGTTATTACATAATATCAAATAAATAAATTATGAAAATAAAAAATATGTATTTATGGTTTCTTTTCTCCTCAGTCATAATCAGTCTCGGTTTTTGTAAAACTCGTTTGGAAAACAAAACGTAAAGCAACAGCTCTGGGAACAATAGCCAAAGTAACCGAAAAAGGTGAAATAGAAAAAAACAACAACAGCAGACACTATTACCTTCAGTAGTAGCCGCTGCCTTGTCGCCCACTGGGCTGGTAATGGCATTGGTAATGGCTGAAGGGGTTAAGTTTTCTCTATATTTTTTCACTTTTCACGCAATAGCGCGGCGGCAACCTGACTTGATGGTTACTTAGGCAGTTGTAGGTACTTCCAGCAAAGGGAATGAAAAATGGAAATGTGGTCAAAATGTCAAATAGACAAAAGCATTTTCGCGAATATGTAGATTTGAATGTATTGTATGTATACATAACTGTGAACAATGTAGCTGCTGGGAAGCATTTAGACTGGCAGCCATCATAAACGGAATATTGCCAAAAAGGGAGTAGCGATATTGAATTGATGACAGCCTGAGGCGAACAACGCTTCACATAGACGGAAGCTAAGACATAGTCGCAAGTAAATAATGATGAAGTAGGAAACTAAATGAGTACGCTAATCACATCATAAACGTAGTAACTGATATTAATGGGTAGGATTTTTAGTCAGCAAACGTCTATTCCGAAATCTGCGTATCATATTAAAGGGATAAATAAGAAAATATGTAAAGAAATCTCAATAAAAAAGTCGTGAATACTCTCCATATTCGTTATTATAAGAGGGTTTTCCACAATTCACCGTCAATATCTGGTACACAAAGTTTTGGAAAATAACAATAAAAGTAGAATCGACACACACCATCTTTTCGTCGATTTTAAAGCCGCATTCGACAGCACGAAAAAGAGTTGCCTCTGTCCCGCGAAATCTGATTTTGGTATCACGTGGTCCCTCCTCGGCAGACAATGGCTGGTAATATTTCTGCTATGGAAAATCTTGTCATAAAAGACTATCAGCTGTTCAGAGACGGCGTAAAATCTAAACCTAAAAAAAATGGCGTAGGTCCCCCATTTGCGAAAAAACACCAAGGTGCGCACCATAAACAAGTCAGGGTCAATACATTACAGTCTGTTATATAAGAGCGTGGTCACTGTTACACGTAGATAAATAATCAGAGCGTCCTGTTTCTTTTCCTATGACAAAAAGGGTACCTCAGTCCTTCATGCTGTTTGTAAAAAGTCAGCTGTCTGCCAAATTTAGTCTGCAATTGAGTGGTTTTTCGAAATGAGTGCTGTTTACGCCTCTCGCTTTGAGGCAATTTTTCTATGTTTGCCTGAAAAAGGACCCAAATTAACGCAAACTGCTGCTGCGAAATATATTGGAAAGTCGAAGCAGTTCGTTAGCAAGTGGATAAATCGCTATCAAAAGGTCGGTAGCGTTGATGATTTTCCTGATCGCGGAAGTGCAAGCAACGTCTAAAAAAAGACGAAAAAAGATTCTCGCGTTGTTCTCGAAAGATCCAACTTTGACTTTACATGGAGCTGCTGTGAAATTGAAACTAAAAGGTGTTGACATATCTTACGGAACGATACGCAGGCACTGGCTTGCCAATAAACTGGAATATCGCAGTACTTTGGAAAAACCAATGTTGAGTGCAAAACACGTTGAAAAACGAGTGGAATGGGTGAATGAAAACTTGGACCGCGATTGGAGCAACGTAATTTGTTCTGATGAGTCCTCCTTCTGGGCATTTCCGAGCATCAAACACGCCTTGAAAACCTCCACCAGTAGGATGCTTCAACGGACTGTTAAACACCCCGTCAAGGTTCATGTTTTGGGGTGCTTCTCAAACAAAGGTTTCGGTACTTTGTTCTTCTTTACCGAGACTTTAAATGCCGAAAAAATTAATAAAATATATCAAAAGGCTTTGTTACCATCTGCCAAGCAATGGTATATGAAGAAAAATGAAAGGTGGATCCTTCAAGAAGACAACGATCCGAAAAATTGGAGTCGAGCGTGTAGCGAGTGAAAGGCGCAAAACGGAGTTGTTACTTTAGATTGGCCATCTCAGTCACCGGATGCAAATCCTATAGAAAACGTGTGAGCGTGTGGGCTCTGATGAAAATTGAAGGTCTTTTCCGGTAGAATTTGCAGAAAAACTAGTGGAAAGTATACCCCGAAGGTGCCAGGCCATAATTGACAATTCAGGAGATTGGACTTGCTACTGAGATATTGCATTGAGTATTGACGACCAAATTATTAATAAATGTGCGAATTTTCGAAAAATCAATTGTTGTTATTATTTAACAATGGCCACGCTCTTACATATGTAACAGACTGTAAATATATTTAACAATATTGGAAATTCATATAAAAATTAATTGGAAGAAAAAAATCATAGACATTTAATATTTGATGTTGTGCGTCTGTTCTGAATGAATTTACTTAGTTTAAAATTGAAGTGCTTTGCATTTTTTGCCAGCTCTTTGAAAAGTTAAGTTGAAATAAAAATAATTATATAAATGAATAAGAAGATAAAAGGGATTCGAAAAATATTTTCGAGACCGTTGCCATCTGCTTGTAAAATTAAGTTGAAGTAAAAATAATAATATGAGTGAAATATAACAAAAAAATGGATTTGAAAAATAATTTAAACATAATTATGAATAGTGTTGCCACCTGTGAATAAAAATAATAAAATAAATGAAATATAACAAAAAATAGAGGTTTGAAAAACCTTAATTTAAAAAAATATATATTTGAAGAGGGTTGCCACTTCTTTAAAAAATTAAGTTTAAATAAAAATAATGAGATAAAAGAAATATTACAAAAAACAGAGATTTGAAAAATCTTAATTAAAAAAATATGTTTGAAGAGGGTTGCCACTTCTGTGAAAAATTAAGTTGGAATAAAAATAATAAGATAAATTAAATATAACAAAAAGGTATTTGAAAAATAATTTGACCATAATAATTTGAATAGTGTTGCCACCTGTTTAAAAAACTAAGTTTAAATAAAAAAAATAAATTAAATGAAGTATAGTAAAAAAGAGAGGTTTGAAAAATCTTAATTAAAAAAAATATATTTGAAAAGGCTTGCCACTTCTTTGAACAATTAAATTCGATTAAAAATAATAATACGAATGAAATATAACCAAAAATGGGGTTTGAAAAATAATGTGAACATAATTTTGAAAAGTGTTGCCACCTGTTAGAAAAATTAAGTTCAAATAAAAATAATAAAATAAAAGAAATCTAACAAGAAACAGAGGTTTCAAAAACCTTAATATAAAAAACAAAAATATTTGAAGAGGGTTGCCACTCTTTGAAAAATTAAGCTTAAATAAAAATAAATGAAATATAACAAATTAAAGAGATTTGAGAAATAATTTGAGTAGTGTTGCCACCTGTTATAAAAATTAAGCTTAAATAAAAATAATAAGAGAATGTGGGAATGCCCGCGAACATTCTCAGTTTATCCTTTTGGAAGGGTCATGAGTTTTTTAAGCTTCTTTTGGTTTTACCCCAAGAGAGGATTTCGCCTCATAGTTTGGTGCTTGTTAACCTCCCTTAGCCTTAGTTCTTCACTCCTAAGCTTCTCCTTAATGGTATGTTGTCCCATAGCAAGGAAGGGTTTGCGTTCTATTAAAGGCGAGGCCGCAGCTTCTCTCACCCAGGCGTCCACTATTTCGTTCCCAGTTCTACCCCTGTGCCCTGGAACCTAAATCGGTCAGATACGATTGTGCGTTCCTACCAGATTCAGTTTCTAGATACACTCAAGGACTAGTGAGGACTCAATCTGAAAGGATGAAAAGCCTTGAGTGTCGTTTGACTGTCGCTCAGAATAGCAATTCGCTCATCCTGGAAGCTCCTGAACAACGCCATCAAAATTGGCAAAGACCAACCAGCCATTTGATACCAAGTGAGGTTTCAGACAGTGTGTCGCTCTTGAAACTTATGCTAGGAAAGTTGGTCCGAGTCTCTTAACTTACTCCCTCAGGCAAACCTTTTTCTGAGACATATGCAGATGATATTGACATCATCGGCCTTATCATAAAGAAGCAGAGCGAATGGGTATGGTGGTGAACGAAGACAAAACAAAGTACCTCCTGTCATCAAACAAACAGTCGGCGGTCTCGCGAATTGGCACCCACGTCACTGTTGACAGTTATGATTTCTAGGTTGTGAAAGGCTTCGTTTATTTAAGAACCAGAATTAATACCGATGACAAAGTTAGCCTGGAAATCCAACGAAGAATCTCTTTTGCCGAAAAGTGGTACTAAGTAGGCAATTCACGACGAACAAAGCGAACACTCCACAAGGATCTCATCATGCCCGTCCTATTGTATGGCACAAAAACTTGGACGATGACAACATCTGAGGAGGTGTCCCTGAAGTATTTGAGAAAAAGAATCTGTGGAAGATTTTTGAATTAGCCACGGCGAATATCGTAGGCGATTGAACGATAAGCTGTATGAGCTTTACGACGACATAGACATAGACGACAGATACAAACGCTCCGGCTCTGAAGTATTCGATGCGATACCACCTCCGCGTTGAAAAGATCAAGTGGAGAAGGATTTGACTTCACTTGGTGTTTCCAACTGATGCCGGTTGGCACGAGAGAGAAACGACTGGCGCACTTTGTTAAACTCGGCCAAAATCGCGTAAGTGGTAATCGCGCCAACCAAGAAGAAGAAACTTGACATGGACTGACTTGTTTTCATTTAGCTTAGTAATCGATTCTTCTATATATCGCGCGTTATGCGGTAATAAGGTTGAACAGTCTAAGTAAGTGGTCAAATAAGAGCTCACGGTAAAATCCTGGCTGGCACTTCGGAGATATCCGGATCGGTGGACTATGCACTCCCGCCTACACATGCCATTACAAAGTTCAGGACTCTCCTACCCTCAAGGGAAGAGTGGGAACGGGACGATGTAAGATAGGGCGAGTCTATCCATGCATACACAGATGGCCTAATGCTCGAGGGCAGGGTGGGCGGAGGTGTATACTCCGAGCATCTGGAGATCTCCCTCAGTTTTCGGCTCTCCGACTACTGCAGTGTCTTTTTCATGCTGAATTGATGGCAATAATGAAATCCGCGACACTGGTAAAGTGTGATGCTATAGCTGGAAATGGCATCTACATTTTCACTGACAGCTAGGCGGCGATAAAATCCTTCACAAAACAGTCAACAACCTCGAAGGTAGCCATGAAATGCAGCACATCTGTCAACGAAATGGATGAGTCAATCCCCCTAAAGGTAATATGGGTGACATTCAGGGAACGATTTAACATTGAGGGTAACTGCACAGCCGATGAACTAGCAAAACTTGGCACCAAATTGACCGATGAGAACATAGACATTGACATAGGCATACCCTTACGAACATGTAAGCTACTTATCCTTGAAGAAATCGTGAGGAAAGCAAACGAAAAATGGGGTAATGCCATCAGCAAAATGGCCCATCAACTATGGCCGACTCTCAATGCTAAACGCATAGAATCCGGACGGAGATTTGCTATTTTAGGCAGATAATTTTTTAACGAGTTAGAAGATCTCAGTTCTGCAGAAATAGGAGGTATTCTAAAATTTTAGAGAAGCACGCACTGGTTTTAGGGGAAATAGGGAAAGCTCCCCACGCGGCATCACAATGGGCTATGACCCTGTGCGTATCCCAAAGTGGACAACCGCTTCAACCTAACCTAAGCTATTCTTCTGTCTATTCAACTATTTCATTCACTGACTCTTTCTGACCCTCCAGCGCTGTTTTTTCGGTTAAAACAAAATTTTACTATTTTACTAAATTTGTATATTGCTTTTGTTCAATAATTGAGGCTTTGCTGATTTAAAAACTTTTTCGATGAGTTCACAACCGCCAGGTTAGCAGGAACTAATTCTTTAAGATGTTTGCTTTTTTTAATTTATTTCTGTTGATATACCTTCGAATTTGGTCGCTTGAGCTGCCTTTTTTTATATGCTTTTAGATGTGTAAATGGCATCATGAACAACATTTTTTCAAATTTCGGCCTTACGTAATTTTTCATATCCAATGATTTTTATAGTTGTGGCAATTTGCCGCTGAACATCCACTTATCCATATTTTTTAATTCAGTCCATCCTGAATTAGTAAATTTCCCCAAAGGTGCAAAATATTTAATTCGTATTCAACTGTTACTGCTAAGCTCATAATTTCTCACAAATTAATTAAGATAACGTAAAAAGTAATAAAATACAAAAGCAAAAAAAAATATTAAAAAAATACATATACTATAAATATGTGAATTAATAGAAAAACTCCGTAGGGCGTGTTTTAATTTTACTTTTTCTTGTGTAATTTCTTCATTATAATCGCTTGCAAGTTTCGGAAATACCAAAGAAATGATTTCATATTCAATAAATCACTTTGCGGTCTATTAGCTGGGTAAACGATTTAAAACATAAAAGGAAATAAAAGTATGATAGAAAAAAAGTAGCCAGTTAACTTTAAATGAGTGCGCAAACGCGCAATCGCTCTAATGATTTCATTACATGTGGATATACATATGGACAAACATATATACATCTCTACTTATGCACACACCTGTGTGCGTACAAATACATTTCTCCGTCCGTAAAAATAGTTACTGTTTAGAATCGATGAATCGCTTCTGCTGCCAACAGCGGCGCTAACAGCGGAACTAACATTGCCTGCTATGGTAGCCGTTAACAGGCATTTACAAATACTCTCTGCTGCTGTTTGCTTGGTTGTATGTGCATTCTGTATTAGCTATCTTTGTAATTTGTGTATTTTATTTAGATTTTTGTTGTTTTTGCTAGCCACCAGTGCAGCTGTTGTAATTTTATTATTCACGCTACAGCAAAAATTTCAACTGTGCTGACTTTGAACTTCGCTGCCTGCTACGCAGTGCAGTGCTATGCAGCAGTGCAAGAGAAATGTGTATTAACAGGTACACCAGTTAGTGTGCTCGTATAAGTTGTTGTTGTTATTGGTTTGTTGTCCCATCTAGTTTCATTTAGATCGTAATGTCTGTTATGCATTTCGACTGGTTTATGATTTGGAGTGATCGCGTAACACTTTTAATTTGGGTGAAAGAAGGAAGGCTACAGAGGCGGAGCAATTGACTTATTGAGGGAGATTAAAGAGTTGAGGCCCTCAAAGAAATTTATCAGAATCAGTTGTACAAATATAAATGTATTTGTTTGTATAACAAAATTTTTAGAGTTTTAATATATCTTTTAGAGAGTCTTAAGTTTGTAGTAATAAAAAAATTCCACGGCAGAAAAAATTTCGTAATAACATTAATAGTAATAGTAACAGCAACAAGTCGTTGAAATGAAGCAAGAAGAAGATTAACAGTAAGAATCTTGCAATTAGTTGCTTTATTTGAATTTACGTGAGTCGCTATTTGTAAAAGTAGTCCAAAAACCGTATTTTACCGTTATACGAAATTCCGTTGTCCTCACAAGTCACATCAGACATTTATTTATACATTCCACAGCTAAGGGGTTTCCAATAACAGGTGTTATTGGTAAATGGATTGCGCCATCGAGAGATGATTAATGATTTTTTGTGGGCGGAATCGGATGGTATTGATCTGGACAACGTTTGTTTTCAACAAGACGGCGCTACGTGCCACACAAGCAACGAAACCATTGATCTTTCCAGACCGTTTTATCTCTGAAAGAGGTAATCACAATTGGCCTCCGAGATCTTTTGATTTAACACCTTGTGACTTTTTTCTTTGGGACCTCGTGAAAGGGAAAGTCTACGCCAACAGCCCTGGGTCGACTCAAGACCTCAAAGATGGAATTCGTGAGGCTATCGAGGACATGGAGCAGCCACTTTGCAATTCGGTTATGGAAAATTTCATGAAAAGGATATTGACCTGTAAGCGCGGTCGAGGTGGTCATTTGCCTGATGTTATTTTCCACTGTTAACGGTCTACCTTCCTCTTTATAATGAAATAAACATCCGATCATTTATATTAAAAAATAGCATTTTTCTTTGAATATCAAAATAACATATCTGTTTGGAAAACCCTATATAATGCAGGGACGTACTGGAAAGTTTTGAAACATAATTTTGTTATGAATTAATTTTGTTAATTCTTTTACAACAAAAATAGTTCATTCCCTTACAAAAGCCATATAAATTTGAGCTTCACGCTATGTCAAAATTAAAAAACATCAACAATTTTTTATTAAAATTTATTACAAATTTTTCAAATTTCCAGAATTTTTAGTCAGAAATTTTTGGCTATGCAGTTTTGTAGCCCATTCAATTCTATTGCAATAAAGGGGAGTTAAAAGGGGTTTCAAAAATCTCGTTCCTTTTTGAAAATTGTTTTTCGCTGATGGTCTTACACATTTTTTCTATATAACAAATGCACAACATTTTTTATATGAAAAAAATTATTAAAAAAAAAAATTATAAAAAATCAACGGGACTTTTTAGTGATGTAAAACGTTTGTCTGCTATGTTACAACTACCAACCCATGGCAGCGAAGATCCAAGCAGTGCATAAATCAGCTGAGAAGCCCTGTGTGGCATTCAATATACCAAGAACCAAAATTATGCGTATAAATACACAAAACTCGTAAAAATTTCCAATTGATGTTATTGAACTGGAATAATTACAATATTTCTGCAACTTGGGCAACGTTATATCGGTGACTGGCGGTTCGAGCGAGAATATCAAAAGACGAGTAAAGAAGGCAACGGCGGCACTCAGCTCTCTCCAGGCAATTTAGAACTCTTCACACATATCACGGCACACAAAACTTAGAATATTGAATTATAATGAAAAGTCAGATCTGCTTTACGGCTGCGCAACGTGGAATACGACGATAGCCGACATAAGCTTACTACGACTACAAGTCTTTAGTAACAGATGCTTACGAAAATCTCAAAATATTCTGGCCAAAAATTATATTATCTCGAATGCTGATTTATGGGCTAGAATCCAGCAGAAGCCAATACTAACCATTAGACATCCGAAAGATAAAATGGGGCTGAATTGGCCATGTTTTACGCAAGGGAAATGGTGACTTAACAAGGGCCGCGATTGACTGGAACCCCCGAGGAAGTCGTAAGTGAAATGAAGTTAAGGGATTGGCGCAAAACATGCCCGAATGGAAGAAATTCGTTTTGGACCTACATATGTTCCAACTTCTTGAAACTCTAGCATTTTCTGATGGTAATGAAAGAACTGCTTACCAAACATAGTTGTAGAAATTTTAATTAAAAAATTTAAAATTTCAAAGTTAGATTTATGTGGCTTGTGTTAGACACATGTTATGTTTCCACAAAACAAAACAAAACAAAATAAAATAAAATTAAGAAACCAAACAAAGAAAAATATATTTAAAGTATTTATTAATCAATAATATATTTTCCCTCATTATTAACAATGCCTCCCCAACGTTTAGGAAAATTTTTAATTCCCTGCTCAAAAAATTGTTTGGGGGATGCGGCATTAGCTCCCATCCGAGCTCGTTCAGCTTGCCTAATGTTTGCCTTGCGGTATGAGGTCTTGCGTTGTCGTGGTGAAACAAAACTTTGCGTCTATTCACTAAAGACGGCCGATTTTTGTTAAGTGCCTCATTCAGGTTTGACAGCTGATGGGTATAATAATCAGCAGTTATCGTCTGGTTTGGTTCCAGAAGTTCATAATAAACAATACCGGCCATATCCCACCAAATAGACAGTGGAATCTTCTTGGGGTGAAGGCCATCTGTAGGGGTCGGGTCTGGTCTTTCATCTTTATCTAACCATTGGCGAAGCTATCATAGTTTCGGCCTACCTATCCTACGACTCTTTACAGCCACCTCGTTCGAGGGAGCTAAGAGAAGTGGTCAAGCATGCAGAATCCAATAATCTGGGGCTAACATTGTGTGGGGAAGCAGCAAATGCAACCCCAGAGGTCTCAAGTTACTGGATTTTATCCTGTCATCCGATTTGGTCATTCAAAACACTGGTAACAAACCAACTTTTGTGACCAGAAGGAGACAAGAGGTGATTGATTTAACACTTACCAACAGGTCAGTTGGAAATCAAATCAACCGATGGCGAGTTTTGGAAGAGGACTCTCTTTCTGATCATCGTCTTATCGAATTCCGACTGGGAATTGACACAATATCAATACCTTCTGGTAGGAATCCTCGAAATGTGGACTGTGACAGGTATGGTGAGCTTGTAACAGAGCGATTACGAAACCTGAAAAAACTCAAATCAGCAGAAATTATTGGAGATGCTACTAAGAAATTAGAAGGTTGCTTTGAGGAACTGTGCCCACTCAGGCAAAGCAGACAGGGGAAAGCGGTTCCTTGGTGGAACCCTGAACTGTCGAAGCTTCGTGTACGGACCAGGAAACTTCTTAATAAGGCCTTAAAGACCAAAATTGAAGAGGACTGGACCAATCATCGACTTACACAGAGAGAATATAAGAAAAAAGTACGGAAAGCCAAACTTGAATTCTATAGAAATTTCTGCACTAACGTCGCAGAAATGAGGGAAACAGCGAGACTTTGTAAGGTCCTTCATTTAGACCGCTCAGTAAGGCGGGATTCCATTCGAAAACCTGATGGTTCATACACCATTTCCAAATCGGAAACGTTTAATGCTCTACTCGAAACCCATTCTCCGGGTAGTAGAACTCTCTCTGAAGTTGAGAGTGGCATGAACAATAACGGTAGCAACGGAAGAACCTCTAGGTACAGCTGGTATATTGCTAATCGGATAGTGACGAGGGAATCGATAAGGTTTTCCTTGTCTTCCTTTGAGAACTTTAAGTCCCCTGGACCTGACGGAATATATCCAGCAATGCTTAAAAAGGAGGAGACAGCCTGATTGAGACCCTGAAAAGGATCTTCACAGTCTGTCTTGCATTTGGTTATATACCATCCCAAGGGTGACGCGTAAGAGTAGTATTTATTCCAAAACCAGGAAAAGATGACTATTCCCTAGCAAAAAGTTTCAGACCAATCAGTTTGACATCGTTCGTGTTGAAAAGTCTGGAACGAGTGGTAGAGAAACATATTCGAGTGGGGGTATTGCCGAGAAGTTCACTTAGTAGAAATCAACATGCTTACCAGAGTCTCATCATTCATGTGAATCAGCCTTACACGATCTCGTTAGCAAGATTGAAGCCGGGCTGGAAGCTGACGAGTACTCAATGGGCGTGTTCGTGGACATTGAGGGGGCTTTTGATAATGCCACTTTCGGCTCGATATGTTCTTCTGCCGAACGACACGGAGTTAATCAAGCCATTATAAAATGGATATATTCCATGCTCTCTGAGAGGCTGTTAACCGCTGGTGGGAGCAGTGACGAACAAATCACAGTCAGGGCCAAGCAAGGATGTCCCCAAGGGGGTGTTCTTTCTCCGCTGCTGTGGTGCTTCGTTGTAGACTCTCTATTAGTGGAGATGCAGGAACTCGGTTTCCATGTCCAAGCATATGCGGACGAAGTCTGTGCGCTAACATCGGATAAATCCTTAAGGAGGCTTTGCACGAAAGTGCAGAGAATTCTTGACAAAATCGATGACTGGTGCATGAGACAAGGTCTTTCCGTTAATCCGAACAAAACAACCATAGTCTTGTTTACGAGAAAACGGAAATTGGATGGATTCAGTCTTTCCAACGAAGTTAAATATCTAGTATTAATAAAAAAAAATTTTATTAGAAAATCGAATTTATATAGCTTATTTTAGGTAATAAACTATAATTTCATGCAACAAAAAAACAAACTAAAATTAAAAAAAAAAGAAAACAAAAAATTTAAAATTGGATTTATATGGAAGACAATGAATTATAATTTACACAAAACAAAAACAATTTTATTTCTCCATATTTTGAAGGCGAAACCCTGCTTGTTGCCGCCTCTGCGCATTTGACTACATTTCGCTTTTCATTTAACTTTCAAAAGAGTAACCAGAGGCAATTGGAGAAAACGAATTAATCACTTTTACATTTTCAGGCCAAAGAATTTGTTCTCTGAGTGTTATCTTAAAACCATTCGCTGCAGTAAGCCACCACCACCACTCTGATCGCCACCCAAATTAGGTCTCTTTTTATAAAATCTTTGGCGCATTGGCATTTTGTGTAAGAAGTGAAAAGAAATAAGCAAAATTGTGCAATAATTTTTTCAATTGAAACATCCGCTGGAAAAGTTACACTAAATAATCCAATAGCATCGCTGTTGCGCTGCCGCACCTGCGCAATCGAATCATTTTACGTACGTACGTGTGTATGAGTGTGTGCTTATACTTTCGGCATTCACTACATTTCGGTATTAGCACAAGAAAAAAAGGTATAAAATGTTATGCAGTTTCGAATTTATGCACATTCGCTTTCGTACACAAACACAGCCAAGGTCGCTTGAGTTGCAAGTGAAAATAAGTCAAACAGGTGCAAGGCAAACAAAATTTCCTACAGGAACCCACCCAACGAAAGGATCAGAAAATTATTAAAGTGAATATGGCTACGTCTGCTGGAGTATGGGTAAGTTCGTCGTGGCAGAAAAGGATATCACAGTTACATAAAGTGATTCTAGTATGAAGATGTGTGAGAGTGTGAAGTTGAAACAGAAATCTACGATAAATAAGAAAGTGATTGTGCGCCTGTGAAATACCACCAAAAATGTACGCACAGTGATTAAAAACAAATATTATAAATAAAAAGAGATTAGGGAAGATTGAAAAATGTTAAGCCACATTTTATATATCCAGTGTTGTCTCGAATTAAGGTTGAAGGAGGATGCGTATTGTGTATGAGCGACAGGTGTCTTGTCAAACTCTTGTCCACAGAATTGGAAGAAGACATCAAACATTCGGCGGATGCGAATTCTGACAACGCATAGAATGTTTATGAGCTCTTCAGTGACTTCAAGAGTTGCCATATTTGTGTATTCAGCCAGATCTGATCTATAAGTTTCGATTGACTCTCCGTTGATCTTCAAGTTTAAAATATTACTGCTCAGAGCGCTATTAGGTTGAAGGAGGTTGGCCTGTGGAGGCAACCTCCTGTAGAACATCGTAGCAAGTTGAGATGCAATTCCCCTTCCTTCTCTGTAGTTCTTACAGATCTCTCCATCCACAAACTACGTTCTGATGGTTGTGCTACAGCTATCTTTCAGAGCAGCCTAGCTCCACCCGCGGCTTCAAGATGGAGTCTGGAGTCGGTGCGAGGTTTTTCTCTAGACCAGCCAATATTCCAGTCTCTTTTAAACTGCTGGAAACGAGCAGCGTTTTTCAAGCAGAGGTCTTCGCGATCCTGCAGGCATGCAAACTGCTTAGGGATCGCTGGTGGTAGGGAGACATAAATATTTACACCTTATTCCGTTTACAGATCTTGAAAGCACGATTATGAACAGCTCAGGAGAAATAAGATAGCCTCGCCGAATACCAGATATAGAGTCAAAGATGGGCGATAGACTTCTATTATATCATTTGAAATTATCGTACTGGGCTTTAATTAGCTGGATGATTTTCGGTGCAATGCCTCGACGATATAGGGCATCCCATATGTATTATCCATAAACGAGGTGTAATGACGCTGTCCATTCTTGCGACTGCTCAACAAATATTTCTAAAGTGTTGATTTAGTCGACACAAAAACGGTTCGATGGTACCGTGTGGCTTTCTGAAGCCGAATTGGTGATTTGGAATAAAATTTCGGTCTAGAATTATGGGCATCATTCTTTTGAGAAAAAGGGATTCCATAACTGTAGAGGCAACGGGAGGCGGGTTCAATTTGATAAATTCCAGGATGTCTTTGACTTTTTGAGCAGAGCTTAGCGAGCGTTCGAGCAAATGTGTGAGCTTTTTCAAGATCTGTTTTAGTCCATTTTTTATTCTCTTGTTCAATGACTGATTGTGTAGAAGCTGGCCTTTTTCGATTTTTGACAGGTTTCGACAGCGAGTAGTCAGTGGCAGGGGTTACATCGAGGTTACTGATGTAGTTCTGGAGTTGTGTCTTGTGTTGTTTTTTAAATATCTTTGAGCTCTTGGGTAAACGAGTTTAATGTTCTTTTGTCTTCTGAATATCTACTTCCTTGCCATTATTTGAATTATTTAACCACTTTCTGTTTCATTGAAAAATCTAAATTGTTTGTACTATGTAATTGAAAACCTTAAATTTTAGTTTCAAAAATACCTTTTTATTTGCCTCCATCGAATTGGGTCAGCTGCATAGCCTACAAGCATATGCATGTATGTACATATATACAGTTATGCACATGCATATGTAAGTAACCGCAGCGAATGTTGCATATGCAAGCAATTTATTTATTCGGTACCCTCTGACCATTTCCGCTTTTGATCATTTGTAGACATTGAAAATCGATTTAATATACTTGCGTAGCTGAAGGCGAAAATTCATTTCTGTCAAAATAGCTATGTATGTACGTATGTATGTATGTATGCATGCACATGTAAATGGGGAATTCTTTTGCAAACTGAGCAGATAGAGGGCATTTTTTTGAGTGCTTTTTTTAAGGTTCCATATAAAAAAGGAGATTTTTGGCTCTTTTTCTTTCTTCCTTTTAAATTTTCATTATTTTTCCTTTTAATTCATTTTCATTTATTATCATTTTTTATCAAAAACCACTTTACAAAAATTATAACAAATCCAAAAACTTAGAACAAAATTTGATAAAAAAAAATTATTCAAAAAAAAAGTATTTAAAAAAAATTATTTAAAAAAAAGTTAATTTAAAAAAAAATTTACTTAAAAAAAATGTTTATTAAAAAAATTTTATTTAAAAAAAATTAGTAAAAAAATATTTTACTATAAAAACAAATTCAACTAAATCACTTAAAAAATATTATTAAAAAAAGTTTAATTAAAAAAAAATTTTATTTAAGCAAAAAGTTTATTTAAAAACAAAATTTACTTTAAAAAATTTATTATACATATGAGTATCTTCTTAAAAAAAATTTATTAAAAAAAAAATTATTAAAAACTAAAGTTTTATTTTAAAAAATTGAATTAAAAAAAAGTTTTGAGAAAAAAGTTTATTAAGAAAAAAGATTTATTAAAAAAAATTAAATTAAAAAAATTTATTAAGATAAAAGTTTTATTAAAAAAAAGTTATTTAAAAAAGATTTACTTAAAAGAAGATTTGATTAAAAAAAGTTACTTAGAACAAAATTTGATTAAAAAAAATTTTATTAAAAAAAAATTATTAAAAAAAGTGTTATTAAAAACAAAACTAATTTAAAAAATACGTTTATTTAAACAAAAATTTACTTAAAAAAAATTTTATTAAAAAAAACATTATTTAACCTTCCTATACCCGCGTTAATTTTTGTAACACATATACCCGCGCACGGTCTCACAGACCGAAAGTTCAAACTACATAAAATATTAGTTTTTTCAAACAAAACTAAAAACAAATTATTATTTTTCAATCCCGTAGATGTAATAAAAAAATAAAACTACGCATTAAATTTGTATTCACTTATTTTATTGATTTTAAGTGATTAACAAAAAAGCCATCAAAATCGATAATTTTTTCTTAAGTACTACAAAAACAAAACAATAACATATTTTTTTATTCACATAAATAAAAATAAGTTATAATAACTTAAAAACACTTCTTGGACAATACATAAATTATAAATTATATTAGTTTTTAGTCTTGAAATAAAAAATCATGGCATATCGCAATTCATGTAAAAATCTGCCTTAAAAAGAAAACTTACGCTTTTAAAGTCAAATCTTAGATTCCAGCTCATAGTTAATCGAAATATCTCCGAAGAGGAACCATCTGTTTTGAATAAATCTTTAGCGTTGAAGCGACTATTTCTCCTAACTCCAGCAAAGATTAAAATGCCTAAAAGGGCTTCGATTTCTATGTTGCCTGTATAGGTACAGTCGCTTTCTCTTGAAAAATTAGGTTTTATCAGATCAATATGTTCATTAGTATACTTAACAATACGATTTATAACAACTTCAGTAAAAAATAATCTCCAAACCTCGCCTATTTCCTTCAAGTTTTTTGCTGCTTTTCTAGGCCCTGGCAGTTGAGTGACTATATTCCTAGCGAGACGTCTTACACTATTTGACGGAGCATCATTATTCCACCTAGTGTATCCATCTTTACCAAGATAAAATTCTCTATCATCTATCTCATTCCACTCCTCGTCGATTTCTTCATCATCTGCTTGCTCGGTATCATAACTTTCTACATCTCATGCAACAAAGTCTTCAACGTCGCTGTCATTTTCATCCTCATAATCAGAAGTAGAATTGTTTTTCTCCAAAAGTAGTCTGATTTGATCCTCATTCATTATAATATTAAAAAGTACCTACAAAATAGTAAAACGTAAAAAAATAAGAAAGAAACAAAAAACAAAATAACTGCTTTAACTTCACAAAAAATTACACATATACCCGCGTCGGTCTCACAGACCAATTTTTATAAAATTCACCAACACGCCTGTCTAGTGCAAACGCCAAATCAACACTAATATAGAGCTTGCAAGAAAACCGGAAGCTAGCAGTAAATTCAACTTTGTAGAGTTTCTGGAAAAACAAAAATTTACGTAATATCATTTTCTCGGTCTCACAGACCAACGCGCGGGTATAGGAAGGTTAAAAAAAAAATAATTTTAAAAAAATATTTTATTAAAAAAAAAAATTCAACTAGATATGTAAATCACTAAAAAACAATATTATTAAAACAAGTTTTATTAAAAAACTAAACTTACCTAAAAAGAATTTATTATATGAGTTTCTTTTCTTCGATTGCCTACTACAAAAACTTATTTAAAAACATGATGAAAAAAAAAATTATTGAGAAAAAGTTTTATGAAAAAAAATTGCTTAAAAAAAATGTATTAAAAAAAGTTTTAAAAATAAAAGCTTTATTTAAAAAAATTAAATTTAAAACATTTATTAAGAAAAAAGTTTTATTAAAAAAAAATTATTTAAAAAGAACTTACTTGATAAAAAATTGTATTAAAAAAATTAAAAAAAAAAAATTTATAAAAAAAAATATTAAAACTAATTCGTAAATCACTAAAAAAATTATTATAAAAAAATTTATGTAAAAAGAAAAAACAAATATTTAAAAAACAAAAGTTCATTGAAAGAAAGAACTTAATTAAAAAAAAATTATGAAAAAAAAACTATTATCAAAAAAAAAACAAATTCAGCTAAATCACTAAAGTGTCCGTAAATTTTTGCCCAATTCAGTTCTCTTTTCACAAGAATGCCTCTACGAGTATCACGTGCGCTACAAACTACTGCTTCTCCTGTGGCACATCCAGTGTGAATATGCAAGTATTTACTCGCAAGTGGCCGCAACGCAAATCAATCACGCATCGGTTGGCTGTTGGTCAACGATTCAGCAATTCGACGTTGCCAGTTGTGCCGCCTCTATGCGATAGCGCATGGAGGAGACCATAACCTCACTTACGACAATGCAGCGGCACGGCAAGCTGTTCTACATAATTCCGCATGAATCCCTGCACTTAAGCCCAAAATGAACGATAATTCATACGTTTCTTGATGCAGTCATTCACTCACGCATTTGTCTGTTTTTCTAAAGGCCGTTTCTTCATGCTTCTTCGCCTCGTGCGGGACACTTTAATGCGAGTGCCATCAGCTGAAATGCGTGTGTGTATGTGTGTGTGCGTAAATCGTGTGCATGCATTGCATTCCGCCTTTTTGTTCGACCGGAACTCCTCTTTGGTTATATTCTTGATGGGCTCTACTTGTATGAGCTACATAATCGCATTTATCAATGACGCATTTTAATATTTTTCATCGACAGTTTCTTTGGCCAAACATTTCGTATACCGCACATGACTTTACGTGAGTGCTTAATGCTCTGTGTAATACGGGATTCAGCTGGTTCTTACAAGTAAAAGTCTGAAAAGAAATGCTATTAAATAACAAATTTGCTGGTGTAAACGCGGTAGGAATCGGAAATATTCAGTACTTTGGCATTGATAATTTAAGAATCGGGTGCTTTTGAAAGTATCGGATACTTGTTTGAGAAGAATATTGGCAGCATTTTACTCTGCTTTCATTCTGGCAGCACTGAATTTTCCCCAAGCAGCTGATTTTGTATGAGCCCAAAGCCTTCAATTTGGAAATTTTTACTCAAAACCAGTAATTTAGTTAAGTATGGACTAAAACAACAAAAAATCTTAGAAAACATGAAATGCAATCCCGTATAAATCACAAAATACTCAAGGCGAGCGAGTTGAAATTTGCTCAGTAGCAGAGGCTTTCTTTTAGTCCCACCACGAGCTTCAGTCACCTCATGAAGCTTGCATTATCTTGCCAAAATTACCATAATGGGTATTTATTCTTTTGCTTGCTTGGCGCGATAGCCGCTTTCGCGACTTTGACCGAATTTAACAAAGCGCGTCAGTCGTTTCTTTCTCGTACTAACCAGCACCAGTTGGAAACACGAAGTAAAGCCAAGTCTTTCTCCAGCTGATATTTTCAGCGCAGAGGAGGCTTTCCTCTTCCTCCGCTACCACCAGCTGGTACCGCAACGAATACTTTCAGAATCGGAGCGTTTGTATCCATTCCAACGACAGAACCCAGCCAACGAAGCCGCTAGGTCTTTATTCGCTGCGCTATGTCTATGTCGTCGTACAGCTCATACATCTCATCGTTCCATCGCCTACGATACTCGCCGTCGCTAATGCGTAAAGGTCCAAAAATCTGCCGCAGCATTTTTCTCTCAAACACTCCAAGTGACGCCTCATCGGATGTTGCTAACGATATGGATTCTGCCCCAGGCTAAGCTCCTAATTATTGAAAATTGTGTTCGACATATTCAATATGTGTCTGGCGTGTGAGCGTACAATCACAACACCAATCATCTCTTCACATAAACTTTTTAAGCATACCCATCTAACAGCTCTCCCTCTCTCTCTCTCTGGGCTTACCTCGTCGAGATAAATTGTTTTCTGGGCATATCGTTGGATGATATTGACGATGACGATACGCGGTTTTGTGCATTTTCTTCATACATCGAATGATTGTCCCTTTTTCATGTGGAAGAAAGCACCCGTCAGCATCGTTAACAAAAACAATTGTCAAAAAACAACCGGATTTTTAAGCCACTCGAGCATTGCACATACTAAAAGTGCTATACACAGCATACCCGTAATAATATTCATAACGAGGTAGAAGCACTAGGCTTACCTTCCAACTGGACAAAAAAAGGATCGCTCTGGAGACCCATGATCTTCTACTGTCGAAACCTGGGTTCTTGGTTCAGGCAGATATCAATGTCTTCTACCCTGAAGATGCCACAGAGTTTATCGGTGGCTAAACCAGTGATGCGAAGGTTAATCTGTGCTACCTTTAACATAACTTTGTTAAAGGACGCTCACCTAAGCCTGCTCCATGACCTTCGAAGGTTAAATGGAGCTCTTGGACTCTGGGCGTAGTTCTGCGAGTTGATTAGCCTCTTTTACTATTTCAACTAAATCGCCATTCGGAGCAGCAGACGCGGGGAATATCTCAATTTTGGCCATCCTAAGGCATCCATTTGTGGAACAACATCAACACGCACACCACAAATAGGAGGAGGAGCTCGGCCAAACACCTAACAGAAGTGTACGCGCCAATTATTAATTTTTTTTTTTTTTTTAAGGCAGAAACTGAGTTTATGTTGCTTTTTCTTGAGTACCTCCACGGGCTCTTCAGGAATAAGTAGCAGCGCTGTGGTGCTTTATTTTTTTAAAAGGTCCTCCAACTTGATCACAGTTCAGTTGTCCATAGGCATCTCAAGGTTTTGAGGCTTTGGGCACTGAAATTTGATAATTTCCGTTTTTAATTTTTGCAAGCGACTATTTGAGAATCAGATTTATAGGGTTTTCGTAGGAGTATAAACTATATTTTCATAAAAAAATTATTCAAATTGAATAAGAAACAAATTCATCATTCCTGTTCTGTGGTCATTAGTGGCACTGAAGAATAATCAGTATATTTTGGAAACTTTGGCTCCACGAATCCATCCAGATTCAGTTGTTCATTGCCACCTTCTCATTTAAGCTGAAGCTGAAGATCTACATATATGTGTAGTTGGTACTCATGGGAGTCTTGTTAATTTTAATGCATATTTTGTCTCCTGTAACCGTTGTCAACTGGTGGGTGTGTCAAAGAAGTATTGCCCAGTAAGAGCAGTTTTGCTACCAGATCAATAAGTTTCTGAATGCCAAAACCACAGCCGTTAAATGTTGCTAGCAACATGAATTTGCCTGGCCGCGAAATGTTGCTAGCAACATTGATTGTCAAGTGAGAAGACACGTCATATTTAAGAGGATCGGCCCAGAAGTAATTGGTAAATTTTGGTAAGAAAATAATACAAAGAAAATTTACTTACACTCTTTGCGAGGCGATTCGCTTAAAAATGCCATATATTTAGAGTATTCGAACTCAGGCACTTCACTCGCGAACAAACTTTCTGTTTTCGCTCAATTTTAAATGAAATGTGCTTTTTTGATAGGTGGGGGAAAAAGTGTTCCTGACATCATGTTTAGGTATGTTGCGGTGTTTTCACGGCGTCAACTGAGTAGTACTTTGCCATGTTGCTGCCACCATATTGCTGGCATCATGTTGCTAGTATGTTGCGGTATTTTCACGGCGTCACCCGAGTAGTATATACATAGCCGTGCTGCTGGTATCATGTTCCTGGCATCATGTTGCTGGTATGTTGCGGTGTTTTCTCGGCGTCAACTGAGTAGTACTTTGCCGTGAGATACATACGAAATTTCACGCATGTTTCACGGCAATGCATCCTTAAGCATAAAGGAGGCTAATGCTTGCAAGGCGCTAAGTTCTTCTTGCTAAATTTGATCAATTTATTTATTTATTTAATCAACAAATAAGATGCTTTCGGACTATATGAAAAAATATAAAAGGTGGTTAAGTTTCAAGGGCCGGTGTTGAATGTGAACCACACCTAAACGTCAAGTTTTTTTCTACATTTCATTTAACATTTTTCAATCTCAGACGAACTCAAAAGCCTTTTAATCACTATTGAACTTCGAGCGCTCTTAATTAGAAACCCGTTGTAGGTATGCACGTTAAAAAGCATAACACTTCGTTCGACATTAAACATATTTCTTAGTCATAGACTCTTCGTTTGCATGCCGACTTAAGTTACTTTTTTGGTTTATCAAACTATCGAAAAGGGTATTTCTCGTCGAAAATTATCAACACTTTGTGTACTTACTTCATTTTTTTACACTTTTTTCCATATCTTCGCATCATTTACCGGTAACGTTTGCCCATCTACAGAAGCTGCTACTCGCTGTGGCAACAGCAACATTATTGTCAATTGTCTGCAACGCTGCAGCAGCACAAACTTCCTCAACAGCCGGAGGGCGCGAGCAGGCAGCGGAAATCCATACCAGCCGTCATATGGGACAACAACGCTCAGCGCGCAGCAATCATAACGGCATTGATACTCCCACTGTAGCCGACTCAGCTGCAGCAGCAGCAACAGTAGCAGAATATCCAGCTGGAAAAAATCGTAGAAGTTACGACGGATTCAGCTCCAGTGGCGGCGTCAGCGGTGGTGGTGGTGGTGGTGATATGGGTGGCTGGCTCAGTGCTTATAATGGCGGCAATAATGGCGGCGGTGGCAGCAGTAGTTACAACTATGGGGCAGCAAAGCTTAATGGTATCACAAATCTCTCGGGTTTGCAGCACATTAGTGGCAGTTTTGGCGGCAGTGCTGGTGGTCCGTATGCAGCAGCTTTGGTACAACAACCACCAAAACCAATTTACGAACAACAGCAAGAAAACGATTATGGCGCATCGGGCGCAGCAGGACATACTTATGGGCAAAACAATCAATACGGCGGCAGCGGCAACGGCTGGAGCATTAGTACTGGTAAGAACTATAACTCTGGCCGTTTTGGTGGCAATGAGGCTCTTAATACAGCGCTTTATAATTTGCAAACAGCTGGCGCGCACAATGGTTTCCAGCCCGTGTTTGGTGGCAAATACTCAGCGGCAGCCGCTTCCACAGCATATGCAGCAACATCTCAGTATCAGCAGCAGCAGCAGCAGCAGCAGTCAAATGATAAAATTTTCGATGAGTCTCTAAATATGTACGCCGGCTCGGATGGGGGCGGTACATCTGCATCGGGTGGTGATGCGGAGGTTTCATTTTCACAGCATCATGGCGGTGATGGTGGCGGAGAAGCTGATGCAGGCTCGTCGGGGTCTTCATATGAAGAATCCGCTAATTATGCATCTGAGCACTCCGGACACTCGGAAGGTGGACATTCCCCGTCACATGTCATCAACTACATTCCTTATCCGGTGGTGAAAAAGGTGCACGTTCCCGTGCGTGAACCCGTTCATATACCAATTTCGCATGCGGTTATCGTACCCGTCAACAAGCCGGTTCCCATTCACGTCCCTGTCACAAAAACCGTAGCTGTGCCTGTTCAAAAAGAGCTCCGAGTACCCGTAGAACGTGTGGTTCCATATCCGGTTGAGAAGCCTGTGCCAGTGCCCGTGGAGAAACGTGTACCATTTGAGGTGATTAAATATGTGCCGGTCAAGGTGCCTCATCCGTTCCCTGTCAAGGTGCCAGTCTTCAAGACCATATTGCACAAGGTGAAGAAAGGCGGCTCGTGGTAAGGACATTGAAGAACACTCGGTGGCCAGTTTTGCTTAACAGAGGTCGGAATTATGTGAAGGAGTACACAGTAAGAGTTACGCATACATATGTACATATCCATACGAGTATACAATAATTCATAGACTGTTGTTGTATCACTTTAAGCCACACCTATTCTCATACTCATGAAATGTATTTAATATTTTTGACGATTCTAATAAAGTTTCGCGATATTTATTATTATATATAAGCACAGATATCGGGAGTTGTTTTATTTATATGAATATTTAAATTCATTATCTCATGCTGCTTATTAGAACTACTACGGTCTTATGATCAGCAAATTCCAGCTTCATAGACCTTAGCCAAGTCTTGATCCTGCTTAATGATTCGCTGGCGATCCTCTCAACTTCGTGGATATGTTTTGCTACCATTACCACCGTGAGGTCATTCGCGAATCCAATGACTTTAGTTCTAGGGGCATATCCAGTCTTAGAACCCCGTCGTACATTAGGTTCCATAGCAGTGGGCCCAAAACTGATCCTTGAAGAACCCCTGCTGATAAGATATACTCCTCAACGCCTTTGTCCCTTCTAAACCTCAGTTTACGGTCCCTGGAATAACTCTCAATCATTTTGATTATATAACTAGGGGACCCTATTTTTGCGAGGGCTCCTAGTATACGCTGCCAGCTAGCATTTTCGACGTCCCGACTTACTACAGCGCAGTATTCTTTTTCCCGCTGCGCCATCTCTTGCCTTCAATGGCTTCTATTGCTAAATCTACCACGCATTTGATAGCATCTACTGTTGAGCGGGATATACTTTTGCCTTCAGTGAAAGACGACAGCCTGTCGCAAATAATTCGCTTCAGACATTCCCCATTGTGTTTAGTAGACATATTGGTCGGTAAGACTCGGGCTCGCCAGGCTTGTTGCCCTTGGGTAAATGTACAAGTGTTTGCTTCTTCCACCTATTTGGGAAAGTGCCTTCGTTAAAGTAGGTTTGGAATACTTCTTGAAATATGTCTGGACGTTTGAAAATTGTTAATTACAGACCTCTATTTGGTATGCCATCTGGACCTACAGTTTTCTTAGACTTTATTTTATTACACGCCGCTTGGAGTTCTTGCTCAACGACACGAGGGATGTCAGCTGCGTATTCTGCACATTCTATCGCTTTGTTGCAGTTTAGGCAGAACAGGGTGTCCTCCAGATTAAACCGATGGAGGAACTCCAAAACACCACCGTGGCCACTCAGTATATGAGTGAAATAGTAAGTAGTCAACGTCTCCTTCTTTCCTGGTCACCCATTGGCTAATATTTGAGATAAGCCTATGAGTCCAACGTGCGTTTGTTAACGAATCCCATCTGCTTTGCCATTCTTCTATCGAGTGCAGTCTCTCTTCAGCTTTATCTTTTAATGACGGCGCTTAGCTCGTCGCCTGCCATAGAGACGGCTCAATTCCTTAGCTAGAATGTCAGCTGGTAGTTTGCACGCGATAACGCCTATGGCGTCTCTTGAGACCGTTTGTCACCCTTATTGCATTTCGGCGAAGTACCTGTGCTGCATATTGTATGCTGGACGGTTTAGCTCCAGAGTGTAAAAGCCTACGGAGTCTACAACCGTCGATAAGACACGTCTTCTGTTGCCTTGCGGGCCGCCAATATTAGGCAACATTCGTGTAAGCGCTCAATTGATAGCATCAGCTTTTGCGCTTGCTGCAGATAGGTGCTGCTTGTAGCTACATAAGTCGCCTGTCTATTATCCCGCCAAGATACTCAATCGACTCCTTAGAGAGTATTTCATGGGTGCCGATACGTAGTTTTATTTCCTCCTTTTTTCTCCGCCCACTGATGAGTACCACCTTGGTTCTTTGTGCGGCCAATTCCAATCCGGATTATGCCAACCATTATAGTGTCATCCTTGCTGCTGAGTCATTGCTCTTTGCTTCCCGCTGGTCTATAGATCTATCCGTAACTACAGGGCAATATCATCTGCATAGACCTCCATGGGAATGCTTCAGCGGCTGACGAGGTAACAGCCAAATGAATAAGAATTTTCTGCAGATTTGTGTAAAAAAGCTGTTGTTCTTTGTATTATTTGCACCCCGGACTGTTTCGTTTTCCGATATCGCAAGAGGGGCAAGGACCAAAAGGTATCTCTTTGAAACCTTTCGCAACATTGAAAGTCGTGCAAAAGCAGTAGGCCTTAAAACGAATGAAGGCAAAACTAATTATCTGAAGATATCGCGGAGCAAAAAAGACGAAGTCCAGAAAACATCGAAGTCGGGACATTTACCTTTGAGGGAGTTCAAATATTTAGGAGTGTTAACAAAAATTGGTAACAACATAATAGTGGCATCAAACAAAGCATATTACGCCCACACAAAATTGCTGAAGTCTAAACCCGCTAACACTCGAATGTAAACTCTACCAGTCAATAAAACTGCCAGTGCTGTCGTATGGCTGCGAGTGTTGGACAATTACAAGCAAATGGAAACTTAAGAGTGGCTCAGCGAAAGGTGCTCCGAAGGATGTTGGGCCCCTTATACTGCAACGATGGAACGTACTGAATACTTATGCCGGGGAGAAGATGTAGTTAAACACTTCGAGTCTCAAAGGCTTTGATGTTTAGGGCTTGGAAGACTGCCACCTTCAAAAACTCTTTTTAACAACAATCTCCTTAGCGACCCTGGCTTGAGGATGTCCAAGGCTTAATCAAGTCATAGGCGACATGAAAAGCTTACGAGTTAGGAGCTGAAAGTCTATTGCTATAAACCGAGCAAATTGGAATACCATTGTGGATCCTAAAACTCAACCTGAGCTGTAATCGCTACATGATCTTGATGATTGTTTCGTAAAATTAGTTCTGATATCAAAAAAGAAAAAAAATATACAGGGTTGCCCATATTCGACGGACCCATGTGTTTTTTGGGCTCATTCCACTCGACGAGGCTTGCCCGCAGGCAACAATCGTTGCCTCAATTGAATCTTATACGGGAATAAATGCAAATCAATGCGGCTACGGCGGCCGCCTTATTGAGTATCCTATGTATGCATCCAGGCTATAAACTATTTTCTTGCGAAAATTTATCAAATTTCGTCCAGCCGTTTCGGCGTGAAGAGATTACAAACATACTCACTCGCTGAGATACTCATTCACTCAATCACAAACCTTCATAAAACTGTACTACACTCCTAGTAGTGTCAAGCGCTATATGACGTTTCCATTGGAAAGTTTGACACATTTTACCAAAGACACACTCACAATGAAGTTGGAAACGGTGACGTAATTGGTCCACTTTTCTCACTCGCTACAATTTTTTTGGCTGGAAATATTATAGAAGATATGGACTTGCTGATCTTTGCTTTCAACAGACTGACGCATTATAGCACACAGTCCGTACAAAAATCGATACCTTGCGCGCCAAGTTCGGTAAACGAGTTATCAGCCGTCTCGGCGAAGCCAATTGGCCACCTCGGAGTTGAGGTTTGATAATGACATTTGCCTTACAGTTCCGTGCAAGAGGTTAAGCGAAAAATCCATTAACGATTCAAGCTCTTAAGGCGAATATCGAACAAGCCATTCGGAAGTTAGAGCAGAAACTGTCAGCATGACCTTGGAAAACTGGGTTAGCAGTATGCGCTACTGTGGAGTCAGTTGAGGCAGCCAGAAGAATGAAATGGTGTTCCATAATTAATGGAAATGTTTATTCTTGAATGGATGAAACCAATAACACAGGGTCCGGCACTCGAAGTGTAACCAAATTCAGACTACCCGCGCAGTTGATGCATGGGAATCAGCTGTCTGTTATTTGACTATGACATTTCAGGGTATTGCGTATAAGCGGGTGGAAGCATTTTGCCGGAAGTAAACGCGAAAAAAGAAAATCTGTAATAGATTTCAAAGGTAATTGTGCGATTGCATTACGTTTGACTGGAAAATCACAACCAGCGATTGTTCGTGAGCTCAAACACCTTAAAGTAAACAAAGTTTTTGTTCATCGGACCATTACTCGTTACAACGATACCGGTAGCATCGTGAAACGTCATGGAGGTGGTCATCAAAACACTGGAACGTCACGTGAAATGGTTCAAAAAGAGCAGAAGCGACTTGAGCGAAGACCCCAACGAAGTGTCAATCAAATGGCGAAAGGACTAAAAACATCTGACCGTAGCATCCGCTGCATACTAAAAAATGATCTCAAGGTCAAGCCTTACTGGATCCAAAAGGCGCACGATTTCACACCAAAGCATCAAAAAGTCGGACTTGAAAGAGCGAATCAGTTGCTTCGTAAACACCCTAAACGATAGAGTTTATTTGAAAGACCGTTAATACGAGAATTTGAGTCAGTGATTGGTCACCAGGACACAGCACCCATCACAGGTAGTGGCTTGGTATGCTGTAAACGGAGATGGGCGCTCTCCAATCGTTTTCATCGAACCTGGCTTCAAGGTTGGCGGAAAATGCGACATATTATCGGGAAAGCATTCTGGAGGTTGCTTTGAAGCCGTGTGGAGGCAAATATTTCGGTGGCAGACCATCTCACAATGCTTGAGTCAACCAAGAATGGCTAAAAATCAACGTTCCGAATGTCCACACAAGGGCTCTCAAATTCACCAGACGCGAAACGATGGATTATTCCCTATGCGCCATTTTAGGGAGCAAAGTCCGAACAAAAAGATTTAAAGTCTCGAGGCGCTGAAAAAAGCCACTGTCGGCGAGTGGGCCAAAATACCTGTAATTCACATTCGGGCAGCTTGCGATTCATTTCTGGACCATCTCAAGGCCATAGTCAAGACAAAAGATGGTAATTTCGAGCAAAAGTAAATGGATTCTTAGTTTTGTATTACTTTCACACATTTTTGACTTTGAATTGAATAAAAGTAATTTTCCAAACTAAATTGATGGCCTTTTTAATTGGTTACACTTTGAGTGCCGGACTCTGTGCCTTGGGCATAAAGGTATGAATGCTAGCAAAATGAAACGCCAGCGACCAACAGCCGTCAATGATGATTCGTACCGTACAGCGGACCCATAAGTGGCATAGGCCACCAACAGGCCCCGATATATGGGTACGAACAGCATGACCGCTTAGACCTAATTCACGTCTGACAACATGTGAACTTGCCTGACAATGAACTATAGCCGATCGTTCAATTGCATAAGTGTGGAGTAAAGCACATCCTCTCACTCATGGTCAGCCTCAGATCAGCCCTTCAAAAGGACAATTGGTGTACGGTCCAGCGACAATCAGCCCTTACGTAGCATACGCAAAATATTTCCAGAGGAGCTCTAACTACCGAAGCGAAGGGTCTATCAGTACTTGGCACTATATTTTGATTTCATCCACTGCAATCAGGGCTATGAGGGCTTCAATACGAAACATCAGTTAACCGCTTTTAGCCTGATTTGATTCTTAATTTTGTATTATTTTCACACATTTTTTGCTTTGAATTGAATGCAATTAATTTTCCGGACTTAATTTATGGCCTTTTAAGCTGGTTGCACTTCGCGTGCCGGACGCTGTATACCGGAAATATTTTTTTTTATATTATTTTTTTATTTTTATTAATTTATTTTTAATTTTTTAAATAAAACCTCTTAATCATTTAAACTGGTTTTCAGGGTTCAAGTGAATCCCTCCAAAAAATGTAAAATATATATATTTTTAATTGATTTATGCATTGAATTTATGACGCAAAAATTTCATGTGAGAAATTTGCTGTTAAAAAATCGCACTGATTAACATCGGTCACTCTGCACGTTCAAGATGTAATTAGCCCACTTATTTTGCTTCCTACTCCATCATCATTTGCTTGGGACTATTTCTTAACTTCCGTCTATGCGGGGCGTTGTTCGCCGCAGGCTGTCGTCAATTCAGTATCGCTACTCCCTCTTTGCTAATACTCAGTTTCTCGCACCAGACTGCCAGTCTGAATGCTTTCTTAAACTGCATTATTTATGCACAAATATACAGCCCCATCTACATATTCGCGAAAATAGTTTTGTCTATTTGACTATTTGACATTTCGACCGCTTTTTCATTTTCCTTCCGTTTGCGGGCAGTACCTACAGCTACCTAAGTAACCATCAAGTCAACGATGCCGGCGCGCTTTGCGTGAAAATTGCAAAAGTGAACGCCTTTAGCCATTACCAGCCCAGTGGGCGACACTGCTGCGGCTGCACTTGAAGCTATTTGTTGTTGTTGTTGCTGTTGCTGCTGTTTTATTTCTATTTCGCTTTGCCAGTTAGTTTGGCTGTTAATACCATTCCGAAGCTGACCAACTGTGCTGACTTTCAATCCAATGCCTGTCTGTCCGCGCATCCATTCATTTCACCTGACGCCTATTCAACTCTTTAGTTATCGGCTTTTGCCATTTAAGCCTGTTTGTTGGTCGCTGTCGCTGAGTATCTGTGAAGTGTACTCAAAAAATGCACTCAAAATTGATGAACTTTTTGCTGTTGTTGTTGCTGATGTTGTTGCTGCACTGCTACTCTATTTGATTTGTTGTTGACTTACTGTTGAAGTGTTCTTGTTATTGTTATTTGCTCGCTGTGCTGGTGCAGTCTGTGTGGTTACTTTTTAATTGAAGTAGGAAGTAATTTTCTGCTTTTGGGAAAAACTTTTTGATGGCGTCCATTTACTTTTGCCTTCGCTTTCATTTGCTTAATTGCAGTTAAACTTTGAAATGTTGCATTTACAACTTACGATTGTTAATGTCGCTGTTGTTGTTGTTGTTGGTGTTACATTTTGTTGGCTACTCTAGTTTGCAACTGAGTTTTCTTTCTGCCAAATTAACAACAAATTGAAAGGTTATCATTGTGCTGGCTGTCACTCTGCGCCGGTTGTGTATCGCTGTTGTTGTAGTTGCAGCGTACGCTCCAAAACGCTGGCTGATTACACTGGTTAACAGCAAAGATGTGCACTGGAAGACACTATAAAATTCTTCGAGTTCATCTTCAACTTTCTTTAGGACTGGCCTCATAATTTCTGACCTTATAGTTTCAGAGGAATTGATTTTAGATTTTTTTTTATAAAAAAGCGGTTGTCTGTAAAATCGGTTTACTGACGATTGTTTAACGTGACAACGTCATAAGAAAATACCGATGTAATGGTTGCAATTTTCAAAACAAAATTTTTTTTTATTTGTTTGATAGATATTTTGTATGGATATAGAGGAGGAGGTAAATGGAATTGCAATGGAATAGGTCAAGTTACATTTACACAAACGTGAAAAATGACGAAACATTTATCAAATTCATTAAGGATATGTTCAATTTCGATTGTACATCAGACGTTAATAAGTCAACAACACTAAGAGGCACCATCATCGATTTGACTTTTCCTATCATCTTCTTATTCTCAACAGAGAAATGGTTCATTACCATGCAGACATGAAGAAGGCATATATAAATGCGCATATACATACATACATATTCATACACTCAGTTCTCCGTGCAAGACACTATACGAGACCACGAATTGGTAGGATCCTGTGAAGGCGACCAACATTTGCAGCTAACAAACAAAGAAGAACTCCTGATGATCATAAAACGGATCAAAAATAATAAAGCCAGGACCGGATGGGATCCCCAACGAGGCCTTAAAAGTTGCTATTCAAAGTCGTACCGACAATTTTGAAGATCTCTACAATACATGTCTAACGGAAGGTACATTTCCAACCCAGTGGAAGTTGCAGAAACTGGTTTTAATACCAAAAGGATCCAAGCTACCGCGCCCTGCGCTTGCTCGACACTGCAGGAAAAATCCTGGAGCGACTGATTGCAGTCCGCTTGGAGGCTGCTATAGAGGATGTAGGCGGTCTATCACCCCGACAATTTGGATTCCGGAAAGCCTGTTCAACAACAGATGCTGTGTTTGCAGTCAAGACCATTGCGCAGAAGGCAATTGAAGGTACTCGATGGCTATACGCTAGCAAGGAGTATTGCCTAATTGCGACATTGGACGTCAAAAACGCCTTCAATACGGCGAATTGGTGCAAAATTCTGATCGCGCTTGATAATTTTCACATTCCAAGGTACATTCGCAGGATTTTTGCCATTTACCTTTCCGACAGAACCCTGCGCTATAAAACCGATGCTGGGGTAAAAGAGCACAAAATAACTGGCGGAGCTCCACAAGGCTCAGTCCTGGGACCCTTACTTTGGAACGTCATGTACGATGGAGTCTTGCGCCTCAGTCCGCCTAGGGTCGCAAATCATAGGATTTGCTGACGTCATAGCTGTTGTGGTCGTGGCTAAAACACTCCGTCGAGCCGAAGAAACATGCAACCAGCCTGTCGGCATGGTAAAGCAATGGTTGTGCAACAGTGGTCTAACTCTTGCGGACCATACAACTGAAGTAGTATTAATTAGCAGCAGGAAGATTGTGGAGTCAGCTAATATAATGATGGGCGACCATGGTATAGAATCGAAGACTTTCATTAAGTACCTGGGCGTAATAATTGACCATAGGCTCAATTTCAAAGAGCACTTGGTGTACGCGAGCAGCAGGGCAGTAGAAGCAGTAACTGCGCTAACACGACTAATGATGAATATTGGAGGTCCTAGGCAAAACAGCAGGAGACTTCTTAATACTGTGGTCTCATCGATTTTGCTGTACGCAACTCCAGCATGGGCGGAAGCCACAAACTATAGCTCATATGTGAAGTGTATGAAATCGGTGTACCAATTGAGTTCCCTCAGAGTGTGCTGCGCGCTTCTGGGGTGGGTTTTTCGTGGGTGAGCCGAAAGGCAAGTCGCACACTTTTCGGCTTTCAATGCTTTGTGCCCCCTCCATAAAAAAAAATACATATGCATACATATATATGCTCACTCAAGTAGAAGAGAGCCAGATGTCGAATGTTGCCGAACGCGGGGACCGATTGTGCTCTTTGTCGTTCGTTCCGCGCTCTCGCTTGCAGTTCAAGCAAGGTAACAATGAGTGAGCAAGATAACGCCGCATTCTTTCGTGCGTGCAGCCGGCAAAATCGAATCATAAGACGTTATCACGTCAAAAATAAAAAAAGAAAAACCGTCCCAATAAATTCTGACTTCTGAAGTTATATTTTTTTCGACAAATTAAAATAAATTAAAACTTTAAAAAGGAAAAAGTAAAACGAATTTAATACTTTTTCTCTCGAATATATAAGTTAAGCAGACGGTTCGTCATCTACGTAAACGAAGATGCTCTCTGCTGTCCAACTAGCGAACATCACACACATACGACTCTAAAGCAGTTACAATGCAAGTGTGAGTCTACTGCTGGGAGAGCGAACAGAGCAGTTAACAGTGGTTTTGATGATGTGGGATGGTTGATATGTTCACCTCCTTCAGTCGTCGTCCGATGGTGTTGATACTCACATTTATTCCCTTTTTAGCAAGAATTATGAGGGCTTGGCATAGACGCAAAAAAGGGTCCCTCTCAAGGCGTTATATACAGTTCAACGAAATATGTTTGGTTTTTTTAATTTCAAAAAATCCAATTCAGAGATATAGTGGTCACTGTAAAACGTACTTTTTGAGAGGATCCTTAAGGATATCAGCTGTAGCTCCTTTTCAAATAAATATTTTTACTAATACTAAGTCTTCAAATACAGTTAAAATGTAATATAATATGTGTACAAATTTTTAGATCAATCAATTTAAAAGTTTTTTCAGAAAAAAATCTGAAAAATTCGCTTTTTACGGCCTTCTAACTGCGTTTCAATGCGCGCTCGAAAAAGTCATCAACATTTTGTACTCTTTATACCGCTGATTGAACATCACAACAAGCTTCTTTGATTTTTTAATTACTTTTGCAGTCGCGGCGTAAGATAATTTCGGCGCTATCGAATTCGTGCATAAAAATACCGCCTCAAAACTCTTCGCATACTTCTCACTCATTTTTGTTTGATTGTTGTTTGGGAATGTTTCGAACGACACTAACCTGAGTTAGCACTGACGTCATATCCCTTGAGTGGGACTATTACGCAGCAAAAAGCAGAACGAAATTTATCTTGAAGTTACAAGAAACAAACCGGTTCTTTTCTTCTGACACAGACTGTAAATTATGCACTTTAAATTGCTTATACATGTATACTTATAAAGGGTGGTTAAGTTTCAAGAGCCGATGTTGATTTTAAATAAAATATATATTTTTTAAGAAATTATTCTCATTTCTCTTTGTTATGATAATATTGGTGTGGCTCAATTACGTATGGAACAAAATATTGGCCAAACGGCCACCGCGACCTCGCGGGCACCCTTTTTAGCTCTTGAATTGCTGCTGGCTTATCGACGTACACCTTTTCTTTCAAATAACCCCAAAGAAAGAAGTCCAACGGTATCAAATCACATGATCTTGACATCGCCGCGACGTGAGATTATTCGGCCATCAAATTTTTCGTGCAAAAGAGCCATTGTTTCGTTAGCTGTGTGACAAGTGGCACCGTCCTGTTGAAACCACATATCGTCCACATCCATATCTTCCAGTCGGGCCATAAAAAGTCCGTTATCATCTCACGATAACGAACACTATTCACAGTAACTGTCTGACCGGCCTCATTTTGGAAAAAATACGGCCCAATGATGCCGCCGCCCATAAACCGCACCAAACAGTCACTCTTTGGGGGTGCATTGGTTTTTCGGCAATCACTCTTGGATTATCATTCCACCACTGAGGTGAAAATGTGCCTCATCACTGAAGATAATTTTCTTCGAAAATTGGTCATTCACTGTTGCCATTTCCTGCCACCATTCTGACCATTGAAGACGCTTGAAATGGTCAAGAGGCTTTAGTTCTTGAGTCAATTCCACCTTGGAAGCGTGTAAATGCAAGTCTTTATGAATAATGTTCATCAACGACGAGCGTGAGTGGTGAAATTGTTGGGCACGACGACGAGTTGAGGTGGATGGCTCTTCAACCACACTATCGCGGACATATTTTCTGCAGTACGAGCTGTACAAGCATGCACTGGTGTTTTCACATCTCCTACAGACCCGGTTTGCTCAAACTTTTGCTCAATTTTCCGATTGTACGCACATTGAGACGATTAAATTGTCCGAAAAAATCACGAAGTGCGCGATATGCATTTGGATTTGAACGCCCGTTTTCATAATAAGCCTGAATAACTTTAACGCTTGCACGGTTGTGTGTTCCATGATTCAAATTGAATTAGTCTGAAATTGAAAAATGTGAAATGAAATGCAGAAAAAAACTTGACGTTTAGGTGTGGTTCACATTCAACATCGGCCTTTGAAATTTAACCACCCTTTATAAGAAATATTTTTAAGTATAAATGAGCTTTTATTATACAGAGTAAAAAAATCTTTGAATAAAGTAAACTCTGCTTCTCTTAATTACATAGGTTATGTTTTTAAGTTTTCGTACTCTTTACATTTAAATTTATTGTTGTATTCGATGTGATTGGCATTCGAATCAATTGCTTTTCAAATCATTTGCCTCTTAAATTATGACTGTAATCAACTTTAAAATCAAACATGACTCTCTCTCTCTCTCTCTCTCTAGTGCCGTGTAGTATGATGTGCTTTGCACTCTGTTTACAAGCCCATGCGCTCAGCTACATGCAGAGTTTTTTGTGAGTGGCTTAAAATGCCAAATGCATAAGCCGGTGTAGGAGTTTGATATATGTATGTACATACATAGAAGTACATATGTTGCTAAAAAATATTAATAGAAAAAATATCGATGTGTTCAGCCTCAGTGGCAGAAGTGGTGTGTGTCGAACAACTTAAGATCGAACTTGACGATCCATCATAAATGGTAACGAGTGAAAGTAAAAAAATAAAGAATAGAATTGAATAAAACCGAAGATATGTACTCGTATATGTAGATATACATATATGATATTCGTTTATGTAGCATTGCATGATGCCTTTATGTTACACTTATGTATATACGCGAGTATTCATTTCGCGACTAGGGATTTTCGCTTGATTACTCACAACTTTCTTCTCTATCCATCGTTTTGACTGGTAAGTAGCTTAATTTTTTGTAATATTGAATTATTGAGCAAAAAAAATTGTTTCTTTTAAATTTTTTTACTTATAAAATTTTTTTTTCCTTTATTAAACCTGTAATTTTTACTATTTATTTTATTATTTATTTACTTATTTATCCATCGATTTCCTTTTAATATTGAAATAGAGCGAAAACATTTATAAAACATTTGTTACTTTTCAAATTTTTTCGTATTAAGTCTGGAATCATTGCAATTTTTTCATGAAAAGAAATAAAAAAAAAGTCATTGGAAATTTTCATTAAAAAAAATTAAAAAAAAAAAAAAATCATTGCAATTTTTTCATGAAAAGAAATAAAAAAAAAGTCATTGGAAATTTTCATTAAAAAAAATTTAAAAAAAAAAAAAATCATTGCAATTTTTTCATGAAAAGAAATAAAAAAAAAGTCATTGCAATTTTTTCATAAAAAAAATTAAAAAAAAAAAATTATTTCAAGTTTTTCATAAAGAAAGTCTGAAATGATTAATCAGTTTCTCAGAAAGTACCCGATCCATCGAAAAGTGATGTATTTTTGTATAGTTTATGGAGAAATTTATTATCTTGCATTTGCTACAGTCCTTTTACTAATTGGTAAAATTTACGTGATAAAGTGGAACCCTTTTTTTTGGACAAAAATATCGGTAAACCGCAAATATCTCAATAACTTTTCTATAAAAAAATTAGCTCTGCGTTTTGGGATCAGTGAGCGATTCTACATACGAATTGGATAGACACATCCAGTATGCAAACAGAAAAATATTAGGCGCGCAACTAAGTTCCCGCTGTTTGTTAGTAGATGCCGCCAGCAGCGTGTGCTAGTCGATTCTAACATAACCTAAACGTCATAGACCAAGCTTAGACATATGGTAAACAAACTGCTTCGACACATTCGTGATTTTGTTTTGGTTTCATTTATTTTTGGTTTTGTGACAATGTCTGATTTTGTGCCGAATAATCGTCATTTGCGGGAAGTGTTGATTTTCGTCCTTCATTCTAAAAAACGGCGGCTGAAGCGCATCGAGAACTACAAAACGTCTATGGAGATCCTGGTTTAAGTGAAACAACGTGCCGAGATGGGTTCCGTCGCTTCAAAGACGGTGATTTTAATGTTGACGACCGTCCGCGTGAAGGAAGGCCTTCGAGCATTCGAAGACGCTGAATTTGAGCCATTGCTCAATGAGGATCCATGTCAAACGCATGAAGAGCTTGCTTTAGTATTCGGAGTTACCCGCCAATCCATTTCCAAGTGATTGCATGCCTTGGGAATTATTCAGAAACAGAGGACTTGGGTTCCTTATGAGTTAAAACCAAGGGATGTTGAACGTCGTTTTTTTGCCTGTGACAACTGCACCAGCGGCAAAAAGGGGAAAGGAAGGGTTTCCTTCATTGCATCGTGGCGGGTGATGAAAAATGGATTCATTACAGCCATACAAAGTAAAATAAGTCATGGGGACTGCCCGGTCATGCTTCTACGTCATGGCCTCGGCCGAATATTCTGGCTGCGAAAATTATGCTATGTATTTGGTGGAACCAAGTTGGTGTTATTTATTATGAACTGGTAAAACCAGGCGAGACTATTAGTGGGAATCGGTGTCGACTTCAATTGATGAGATTGAGCGGAGCACTGCGCGAGAAGCGGCCAGAGAGGAATGAAAAAAAGTTTCTACAGCACGACAACGTTCGGCCTCACGTTGCCAAACCCGTTAAAACCTACCTGGAAACACTGAAATGGGGAAATCCTACCCCACCCGCCATATTCTCCAGATATTGCGTCGTCCGGTTATCACCTCTTCCGATCGATGGCACACGGTCCAGCTGACCAGCAGTTCCATTCATATGAAGACATCAAAAAATGACTTGATTCGTGGATAGCCTCAAAAAATGAACAGTTTTACCGCGACTGTATACGAGATCTACCAGAAAGTTGGGAAAAAGTAGTAGCAACAGTTTAGGTATCAGGCTCGATGAAAACTTGGTAAATACTATACAATTCCGCCTTGAAAGATTGTTATCGTGTCGCGGTCAGGAGGCTTAGTAGGTGTAATTATACTGAGAGCAAAGCCGGCGGTAACGTAGAGCGTTCCAAGTCGGTAACCTTTCAGGCAAGAACGTAGATAAGAGAAATCAAGTTCGAGACGTTTGATCTCCTCCTTACAGGAGTTGACCAGAAGAGAGCTGCAAAATGGTGACGACAGGACCCTGATCGCACGTTGACTGTTGGTGAAGATATTTAAGTCCTAAAATTATTCAAAGCGCCCTTTTAGTCCAGATAGGCATGCTGAGCTGGACATAATTTGGTTTCAGTGTGCTCTCGAATGTGATAGTCAGTCACCTTCAGAATATAGGAGGTAAGATTTATATGCTTGAAGTCCTTGGCTAAGACGTTATGCAGGAATGTGGCTTAACGCGTTACACGCCAAAAAGATCTTATGAAGGATGGTAACCACTAAGATTTTAGTCCTATGAGGCATCACTGCTAAGATACCGCCAATACCTCGAGCTTTCAATCAGAAAAAACTTTCAATTGATCATTTGATTTTGTAGACATTCAGAATAGATGTCAAGGTAACCTCAGGTAGTCTCTTCTGCTGACTCGTGTCATTATTACAAGCTAGAGCAGATGAATTTTCCGAAAAATGGGCATTAATAAGAATTTTAAAGACTCAGCCCACTCCGCATTCTCTCTTTTGAGAAGAGTTTTACATGAATCGTCCTTGGAGAGCATCTTTCTGAGTCTTTCAGGGTCTTTCCCACATTCAATAGATTCGCATTACTCTTTCTAAGCTTGAAACTTCGTAATTTGATAGCAGTCGTTGAAAGCTTCAGCCTCATAAATATACCAGGAATGCTGCTGAAGTGACAGTCCTTGGCCGGATATAAATCCGGGTCGTTCCGGTTACGTAAAACCGACTCTCGTGGGCCTGACCTTCTCTTTCAAGTCGCTCAGCGTCTTGCTCCACCAGGCAGGAAAGTTTTTCTTGCTAGGCTATCATTTTTGTGTTCCCTTTGGATGTCCAGTTGTTCTAAAATGGTAATTTATAAATTACTCCTGCTCATCTTCTGGTTGAAAACCCTGTTAACAAGAGTGCAACCATTTTTTCTTTGGAGTTTCTACGGGGAGATAAGATTTTCTGAACGAAATCGATTTCAAAAAGGATCAGCCTATTACCTGAAAGGTGCTCAGTCATTGATGTCATAGATGTTTTAGTGCTTTAGTTATGATTATAGCGGATCTCTTAAAAGTTTATCCGCCATTTGGATGAAGACGAAAAATCCGATTAATCGATTTTTCGAACTCAACGAAGAAATATTTTCCATGTTGAAAAACACGAACCCTCTATTTTGGCAATTATTTTATTAATTATTTTCTTTTGCTATAATAATATCATTTTAAAAGTGAAAATTCATTTTAAAAGTAAGAATTGGTTAGCATTTTTCTGTACCTAAAATATTTTGCATCCACAACTGATTACTAGTCAGTGGGTCAGCTTCCTTCAATAAAGAAGCTCAAAAGGTTGGAACTGTATGCGAAAAGTAACTTTGAGAGAGTGATAAATACAATAATAAAACTAAAACAAACGTATAATTATATAAATATATTGAGGTTAGGTAAGTCTACCGCTAAAAAAAATATTTTTGTGAAACTATGGAAAATGTAGCCAAAATCGTCTAGCCACACTTCTTCTACAGCGAAGTAAATCAAACAAAATGTTTTGTGATTTTGTGTATTTACCACTTAACTTCTAAAATATGAAATTCATTTACATAAATATTTACTTTAATCAGTGATAACCAGTCTATTAAATAGTGCATATCAAATATTTCCCCTGCACTAAAGGCTTAAATCTACAGCAAATTCTCGAAGTGCGAGCAAAAAATAAAATATGTAACGGAACATGTAAATAAAATTTATATTTATATTATATTTGTATTTCCATTTATTACATATGTACATACACCCGTGTTCACATAATTAAGTCACTTTATCTTTTTACAATAATCACATTTTTTTATAAAAATATACTGTTTCCATTTCAATTCAACCGGGCTATTCGGGACATGTTCTTCGATTTCGATGTAACTCAAATATGTTGCTCTCTGGACAAAATAATGAAACATGTATTTTTTTGTTCGCCCGAAAAAAAATTTTTCTAATATAGATTTATTGGCAATTTTGTTTTTCGGCTCAAAATCGATTTTTTTTAATTATAAAATGATTTTTTTTTTTTTAATGCTCATAACTTAGTCAAAAATGAACCGATTTTAATGATTCTAGGTTTAAAATGATCGTCATTGCTTGCACCAGCGACTTTATGTAGAAGCAATTGCAAAAGAGTAGTTGAAAATTTTTATTTCGCAAAAATAAAAATTCGAAATTTTTTCGAAATTCAATATTTCAAAAAGTATATTTTTTTTTTAGCTTTTTCCAAATCAAGAGGACACCTCAAACTTCAATTGAGCTGAATGCCCAGTAGTTAAAATTAGTTGTTTTTGAGTAATGAATTTTTGAGTAAAAAACCTGTTTCGCACTTTTTGTTTTTTGCAAAATAAAAAATTTTCAACTACCTTTTTGCTGTTGTTTGTACATTAAGTCGCTCGTGTAGGTTACGAAAGTGACCGCTGCTTTTTTTTAAATATCTCGCTAGTGTGTTTAGGCTTTGATTACAACAATAAATTGCATTATGGGAAAAGCCATGGCACACTTGGAACGTAAAGCCTAAAAAGTTCCATTTCTGAAGGAATAATTAAGGGGTTAGGAGTAGTCACAATTTTCAAAAAACTGGATTTTTTTTTTGCATTTTCCTTAAGTATAATATCTTAAAAATATTGTGTGAAAATTTGAAGTGAATCGGACAAATACTTTTCGAGTTTTTCTTATTTATACTTCCGTGAAGTTATTCAGGGGCTTTTACCCAAAATATTAAACCTTCTATCCAGAGCCATGCACCCTCATTGAAAGTGTTCTATAGTCTCTTCTTCTTCGATGTCGTTACAGCTTTTGCAATAGCCGTTGAAGGGAGCTCCCAATCTACTGGCATGCATGCCCATCAGACAATGCCCAGTTAGGACTCTAAGACGGTTTCTCCTGTTCTTCCTGTGTAGTTTCAACAGTTGGGTTGTGCGGCCCCTGTTCCATTCTGGCCACGTCATTCTACTTGTTGCACAGGTCAACGACTGGGTCCATAGCCTGTTGGCAGCTCTTAAAGTGTATTTGTTTTTAAGAATCTTACAAGTTGCTAGAGGTATAGGCATGTTCGCTTTGTCTGGTTGGGTCGGTAATGTGGTACCCAATCTCGCAAGTTCATCTGCTTTGCATTTACCTGCTATGTCGCTGTGACCCGGCACCCGGAGCAGGTTTATTGTAAAGTACTGTGATAGTTCTGTCAAAACGTCGATACATTCTTTTATTGCCTTCGAGTTAATATTAGGCGATTTTAAAGATTTCAGGGCCGATTGGCTATCTGAATATATGTTTATATCTCTTGTGGTGAGGACACTTTTATTTAGGGCTAACAGGCCTTCTCTGATAGCCAGAATTTCAGCTTGAAATACAATGCAGTAATCCGGTAACCGGAATGAGATGTTGGTAGATTTCAATAAAATGTATTCTGCTTTTGAAAAACATAAAAACCTCGTGCTGATCGAAAGAGTATATTTCCTGAGGCTGCCATATTGTTAGTTTTGACAGAAAAGGTTCGAGATTATCTAATCATAAAACTAATTTCTCTTGTCCGATTGATTTTAGATGAATCTCCAAGGACTTGTGATGATCACCGCAAGGGACTTCTGGAGAAACGGGCTGCACACAAGCAGCGATAACTTTTATAATTATAAATTTTTTTTTTTTTTGAAATTTTGCTAAAGTCAGGTCGAAACGTGATGTATTAATGCTATGTTTTTTCTTTCGTAAGATAAACCAATTGACTAGCCAAAAAAAGTGGGTGTAGCGTAGTACACATAACAGAAGTGAAACTTTCAAGGCAGACAAAGAAAGAGGGAGGGACCCGAGAGAGAATGAGAGAGTGAGAGAGAGAGAGAGAAAAAATATGTATCTAATTAAATTCACAACATTTGCAGAGAATACAAATAGATAAAATTTACAAAAACGGAGAAGAGTCGGCCAGTGTAGGTAAACGCCGGACACAAACCGTGGCAACAACGCGCACTACTCCGAGCGTTTATCACCCGCACAAACGCAGCGACTCCAGGACCGTAGCAACGGCACAAATTACCGCAAGGAAGTACCAATAAATCTGACGCCGGAATGGATAGCACTTTATAGTACGCACACCCACTAGCCAGGAAACGAAAATAAGCACCAAAAAGTAGGCACAAAAAAAAAACAAACGCCAAAAAAATTGGGACCAAAAAACGTCCCAAACAATAGGCACCAAGGAAATATAACGCCAAAAAGTAGGCACCAAAAATATATTTTCTACAAGTTTGCACCAACAAACAAGCGCAAAAAAGTAGGCAATGTTATTTCTCACTAGACATTAGCAACCATAAAGAAAAACTCAGGAAAAATACCCTAAAGTGAATCTAAGATATGTGTAGGATATAGCTCTCTCTTTCCTTTTCCTCTACGTTATATCTTTTTTCTCTCTCGCGGAACGAAAATGCCCAAAACGTTGCATGGCCTTGACATTTTACTCACCATTCTCACGCGACCATCGAGGCCTAAGAAGTTTCACTTCAAAAAAAGTTGTTGAAAATCATAATTTACTCGGGCCTCTGACTACCCCTAACCCCTGAAAAGAAAATTGTCAAAAATCAAAGAGAATTCCAAGCTAATTGGTGCTGTCACTTTAGACTAGAATTTACTGTACTATAAAACTGCATAACCAGAAAAATTATATTAATCCTGGTTAAAAAAATTTCAAATTTTGGTGATCATTTTTTGAAATTTCTTAAAGTTTTCTGAATTTTGTACAAAGTATGGAGGTTTTATTTAGAAGGTTTTTGTTATAAAAAAAGCTATATTTTTATTATAATTTATATGTATAAGTATATATTATTTTTATTACATTAATTAACGAAAAAAGTTTAGCAACCAAAAAAAATATTGAGATTATGGCAAAAAGTTCAAGTGACTTAACTAAGTGAGCTCAAGTGTATGCACTCATATGTAAATGCTGCCATATGTTTTGTACATGTGTTGAAATTCGAAAACAAATACAAGTTCGAATGCGTAGATGCTCGCAAAATACTTATGCAGATGCCTGGTCAGATAAAGCTCAGTGAGACAAACAAACGATGGTCTATCCAGACAAATGAACTTTGACTTAAGAGTTTCATCGCCATAACAGCATAAATTACAAAGTGTTGTTGGCCAGTCGACAGCCAGTCATTTCCTTGTAAAAAGTTGATAAACATACCTATAAAGAAGGACAGAAATGAAATTACGTAATTTCATGCAAAATGGCTAGTCTGGTTGGTTTTTTGTGGAGCAAAATTTCTTTGGATGTTCTGCGATATCCTTGTGAAGTGAATTCTATAGGCTAAATATACTCTTATGTGTGTGAATAAATGAGTATGTATGTATGTGTATGTTCGTGCATATTTAAGGTTATGCTAGGTTTTATGTTGACTTTTAGTTTTGCTTTCACATAACTTAATTTTAACTTATCTACGCGCATATAAATAAAATTGAAGTGTCTGTAAGCGATATTGAAGTAAAAGTTTTCTTTTAAGCTCATACGGCTACTCGCTTCCGACTACTATGCACAGAAGGGTTTAAAGTTTTTGTTTAGTCTGTTTCTTTGTCAGGCTGTTTGTTCGGATAGGCACAATCTTTGCTCTTGAGACTTTCATTGATAGCTGAAATTACTGTCGCTTCAGTTACATAGAGCTATCGTCAAGATATTGTAAAAGTCGTATTTATGGTTCTATTTTTGTGCAGTCCAAAAGAAATTTGAAAAAAAAAAAAAAAAAATTAATTGCCGCGTAAACTTCTGTTCGGCTCCCCGGCTACTATCCTTCAGTTTTCGGCTCCCCGACTAATGTAGTGTCTTTCAGGCCGAACTGATGGCAATAACGAAAGTCGCAACACTGGTAAGCTACTTATTCTTGAAGAAATCGTAAGGAAAGCAAACGAAAGATGGCGTATTGAAGCCACCTGCAAAATCGCCCATCAAATGTGGCCGACTCCAGTGCTAAACGCACAGAATCTTTGCTAAGCCAAAATAAGCACAGTCTTAGCACACTGATTTCGGTCATAACGGGACATTGTCTTATAGGTAGGCACGCCCAAAGATGGGTGTGCAAGCACATGACTTCTGTAGAAGTTGTCTTGATGAGGAAGAGGACGAGACAATATTACACCTTCTGTGCCATTGTCCTGCTCTATCCAGACGGAGATTTACTATTCTAGGCAGACAATTAACGATTTGGGAGATCTCAGTTCCACAGAAATTTTGAGAATCACACACTGGTTTTAGGAGAAATAGGGAAAGCTCCCCACGCGGCATCACAATGGGCTATGAGCCTGAGTGTGTCCCACAGGACAACCGCTTCAACCTAACCTAACCTAAACTTCTGTTTGGTGTTTGACTGAGCTCCTCTATCTATTTGTAATATGTGTCTTGATGTTGTTCCAGACCTGTTGGGGAGACCTACAATTTCAAACCGACTATGAACGGCAAATAATTTTGAGGAGTTTGAGATTTATGCATACATAAAATGAAAGAATGTTTTTCGATATTTTTTTTCTTTGTAACTTGAATATATTAAAATATAGGTAAATCGTTTATCTCAAAAAATATAAAATTTTGTATGAGACTGCGAATAAATTTTTGTGGATACTACTGCAATCGCCTCCTACGTAAACGAATAAGCTCTCTGCTGTCCAACTAGCGAACATCACACACATACGACTCTAAAGCATCTCATGCAGTTACATTGCAAGTGTGAGTCGGCTGCTGTGAGAGTGAAAAGAGCAGTTAACAGTAAAGAGCAATTAAGTGTGAAGTTCAACTTCATCCGATTAGAATTGGTTAATGGGAGTTCTTTTCAAATGCACCAGCTTGGAGATGAATCCGATTGCTAGCTTTGCTAAGCTTACAAGATTATTGTAAATTCTTTTGTTAAGAAATGAATATTTTATAATTTATACAGAATGCAAATGTTTGGCAAATATTAAACTGTTAGCTGGCTCTCAGCAATTTCGGATGATTACTGACGTAACCGTTGTTGTGAGAGCGGTTTGCTTACGAAAAAATTGGGATTGTGTTGGTGATGTACGAAAGAAATCTACACAGTATTCACTCACTGATTGAACAAGTGTGTGAACAAGCGTGAAGTGAGCGGACAGAATTCTGCTGCCAAGTCGGCAGTGACATGACAACCGAAGTTACTCACACAATTTTGATTCGGATGATCTTTCATCCTTGACTGCAATCAGCTGTATTAAGAAGAAAAATTACTAACTAAAAAATGGAAAAATGAAATTAGGCGCATAGTACACAATTTGGTTGGTCATCACATCTTACTGAACATGTGAAGGCATAAATGGCATACATACCTGATGAGCTCTACAAAAATGGCATCGCCTTCTCCACGAAAATTCTATCTCCCATTAAAACAGCTGCCTGAAAACAAGAATTTTTCCTGCCAGAATGAAAAGAGGGAATTAAAGTAAAGCTAGCAAAAAAGGCGATCTTAAAAACTGCAACAATGTGAGGGGCATTTGCGTGCTCCACGCAGTAGCTACACTTCTTCTTCTTAATTGGCGCGATAACCGCTTACGCGATTTTGGCCGAGTTTAACAAAGCGCCAGTCGTTTCTTTCTCGTGCTAACCGGCGCTAGTTGGGCACATCAAGTGCAGTCAAGTCCTTCTCCACCTGATCTTTCCAACGCAGAGGAGGCCTTCCCCTTCCTCGGCTACCACCAACTGGTACCGCATCGAATACTTTCAGAGCCGGTTGTCATCGTCCACGCTTCTGCGCCATACGTTAGGACGGGCATGATGAGAGTGTTGTAGAGTGTTAGTTTTGTTCGCCGGGAAGTGAATTTATGATCAGTTGCCTACTTAGTCCAAAGTAGCACTTATTGGCAAGAGAGATTCTGCTTTGGATTTCAAGGCTGCATTATTATCGGTGTTAATGCTGGTTCCTAAATAAATGAAGCCTTTTACAACCTCGAAATTATAACTGTCAACAGTGACGTGGGTGCCCATACGTGAGTGCGCCGACTGTTTTTTGAAGACAGGAGGTACTTCCCTTTTTTCCTCCTTCACCACCAGACCCATTCGCTTTGCCTCTTTATTCAGTTTGGAGAAGGCAGAACTAACAGCGCGGTTGTCAAGGCCGATGAAGGAGCTAAACTTGGTGCGCGTATAACTCTTAACCGGCTAAAACACCAGCTGGAAACAACTATTAGCTTCTGCCAGGCCGATTTTCGCAGTGGCTCTTCCAATGCCGACTAAATAAATAGCCTCAGAATTATCACTGAGCAATGCGGTGAATTTAATTTCAACCTACATCGTGTTCATCAAAACCCTTTGACAGTGTCAAGCGAGAGACCCTCAGGGCTGCGCTGAGGAGAATCGGTATCCCTGAAAAACTTCTTGCGCTTATAAGAGAGAGCTACATTGACGCAAGTTGCTACGTCCTTGGTAAGGAAAAACTGTCGGACGCCTTTCTCGTGCTAAGTGTTGTAAGGCAAGGCTGGATTCTGTCACCAATTCTCTTTTTTCTTGTCATAGGAGACGTCTTGAGCGCTACCTTTAGCAAGGAAAACCAACAGAGAGGCATCCAATGGCGGATAAATAACACATTCCTCAGATACCTCGCATATGCTGATAACATCTGTTTGACGTTATGGATTTTGACGACAAGGTAAACGCATAGCTAAACTGCTTACCACTGCTTTGTAGTCAGCGATGAAGGAAATATTCATCACATGTGACAAGCCACATTTGGTGTAATTTTTAGCCACACTTGACTAATCAAGCTTGATGCAAATATCTATCAAATATAAATGAAAATCGAACCCGTTTAACGTAGTTGTTTTTTGACTCAAGCTAATAGAAAAAAATCGCATGGAGCCATATCTACATACGATGAATTTGGCTGTTGGATGGTATATTACAACTGTGAGAAATTTGAAAAAAAAAAATTCCAAAACAAAAAGATTTGCCAACAAGACAGTTTGTGGATCAATTTGCTAATCGTGGATCGTTAATGGATAAAACAACACGTAAATGTGCTCCTACAGTGCGTACACCCGAAAACATTGTTGCTGTAGCCGAAAATGTGCTTGAACATCCAACAATCTCAACTCATCATCGTTCTCAAGAATTGAACATTTCACGCACTTCTTTGAGGAGAATTTTGCATAAAGACCTCGGTATGAAGGCTTACAAAGTTCAATTGGTGCAAGAACTGAAGCTTAATGACCATCCAATGCGTTTTCGGTTCGCTCAATGGGCAGAAAATTGTTTGACCGAAGATGAGCATTTTTACCGAAAAATCATCTTTTCTGATGAAGCTCATTTTCACATCGGTGGCTACGTCAATAAGCAAAATTGTCGGATTTGGGGCTCAGAAAATCCACACGTTACTGTAGAGAAGCAAATGCATCCACAACGAGTCACTGTTTGGTGCGGTTTTTGGTCTGGCGGCATCATCGGGCCATTTTTTTCGAAAACGAGCGAGGAGCCGCGGTTACAGTAAATGGCGAGCGTTACCGTGACATGCTCAATGAGTTGTTTCCAAAGTTACACTCGAACTTTTGGCTACCGTTTTTGAAAACCGAATAATTAGCCGAACTTCCGATATCAATTGGGCGTCTCGGAGCTGTGATTTAAGCTCGTTGGACTGTTTTTTGTGGGAAGCCGTTAAGGAAAAATACTATGCGAACCATCCAGAGACGATTGATGCTTTAAAACACGAAATCGAAGTTACCATTCATGAAATTGGAGCCCAAACAATCGAAAATGTGCTTAAAAATTGGGTTGATCGAATGGCCTACTGTAAAGCCAGTCGTGGCAGTCATTTGAACGATATTATTTTTCATTCATAAATGACAATGTTCAATCTTCAAAATGGAAAAAAAGGTTTGGAAAAATATTGATTCCTGTTTTTTTATAACCGATTCAAAAAGCAAATTTTACATGGCCCACCCTTTATAAGGTATAGCTCTCTCTCTCCTTTTCCTCTACGTTACATCTTTTTTCTCTCTCGCGGAACAAAAATGCCCAAAACGTTGCATGACCTTGAAATTATACTCTCCATTCTCGCTCGTCCATCGACGCCTAAGAAGTTTCACTTCAAAAATATGAACTTTTTAATCAGAATCTTTACTATCTATCTAATTTATTTACTCATAGTAATAAAGTGCCAGTTTGAAGTGCTTTAAGGTTATCATTAAGTTTTTATAATATTTTCCCTTTTTTATTCCAAAATTATTAAATTTTAATTATTTTTAGTTGAAACAACTGAGAAAATGAATAGACGGAATTTACTCCAATTATCATCTGCCCAAGAAAATCGGCAGTGGTTGCTAGTAATACAACTTTTATTGCAACTAAACACTGTCGCCATCGCTTTGAACGTCTCTGGATTGATGGATCACAGCAGCGCAGTAAAAAATGATTTGTTTGCAGCTGTAACTAACTCCAATGGACGTCCCTTTCGATTAGTCATCTATGATCCACGCACGGGCCAAGAATCGACTGCGCTGGAATGTATGCGGAGTGGTGGCCAGAGTGTGGTGGACTTGACGCAACTATGGCAGCCCTGCCGGTGCACCAACAGCGCATGCCGATGTTGTTTGGGACTAAAACTGGGTGAATCGCTGAACAATAATTGTGAGTAGGTACTTCTGTATGTATGTATTTGAAATTTTATATTATGTAAAATTGCATGAAGATAAAGGCAGATAAAGCCGGTGAGAAGGAAGGTGAAAGTGAGAAAGTAAATTGCCATATTTCCTTATCAAACTATCAAACAGAGATCGGCGCTTTGATGAGTTGATTCAATGGAAGTCAAGAAACAAGTCCGTTTAGTAAAAAAAAGTTTTGTAAAAAAATGTCAAAAAGAAAGGTTAAGAGTCAATATTTTTGCAGCTTAAAAGAAGATATTTAATTTTTTTGATGGAGAGAAGTGGCTCTACGCTTATTTGGATGCTTTTTCAAACTGAACAACTTTCTGACAGTGAAATTCGGTTTTGCTAGAATTTTTTCTATAGTTCCGAGTTCTACAATGAAACTAAAGAGGATTCGGGGATTTATTAAAACATTTTTTTTTTTGAAAATTAATGGAATCAAATTTTGCGCTTTTTGGCATGTAGACTTATTTTGTAAAAATCATAACTCGAGTTCTTTTTTTTTTTAACTCATATGCTCCATTTTATAAAGGGTGGTTAAGTTTTGAGTGCCGATGTTGATTTTGAATCAAATACAATTTTTTTAAGAAATTATTATCATTTCTCTTTATTATGATAATATTGGTATGGCTCAAGTATGTATGGAATAAAATATCGGCCAAATGGTCGCCGCATACCTAAATCCGATGGTCCAAATTTTCTATGACGCTGAGGCATAATTGAGGTTCTATACCGTTAATGTGCCGAATTATTTCATCCTTTAGCTCTTGAATGGCTTATCGATGAACACCTTTTCTTTCAAATAACCCCGAAGAAAGAAGTCGAGCGGTGTCAAATCACATGATCTTGGCGGCCAATTGACATCGCCGCGACGTGATTATCAAATTTTTCGCGCAAAAGAGCAATTGTTTCGTTAGCTATGTGACAAGTGGCACCATCCTGCTGAAACCTCATATCGTCCATATCCATATCTTCCAATTCGGGCCATAAAAAGTTCGTTATCATCTCACGATACCGACAACTATTCACAGTAACTGCCTGACCGGCCTCACTTTGGAAAAAATGCGGCCCAATGATGCCGCCGGCCCATAAACCGCACCAAACAGTCACTCTTCGTGGGTGCTTTGGTTTTTCGACAATCACTCTTGGATTATCATTCGCCCAAATGCGGCAAGCGGCAATTCTGCTTATTGACGAATCCACTGATGTGAAAATGTGCCTCATCACTGAAGATGATTTTCTTAGAAAATTGGTCACTCACTGTTGCCATTTCCTGCTACCATTCTGACCATTGACGACGTGTTGCTCGATTATATATCTTTCCATGATTCAAATTGAATTAGCCTCTGATTGAAAAGTGGCAAATGAAATGCACAAAAAAGCTTGAGGTTTAGGTGTGGTTTACATTCAACATTGGCCCTTGAAATTTAACCAGCCTTTACATAAACAAAAATAAAAACAATAATATAAACAAAAATTTGCTGTTGCAGTTAATTGTATTGCCATGGAGACGCTCACCCCTTTTTTGACATGAATGAATGAATGTAACCGTGAAGTAATCTCTCTGAAACCCGAAATAAACTACATTGACATCCACAAAAATGTATCTACATACAAAAAAAAGTTCCTCATCTATTAAACATAATTTGCCTCTCCTCTCATCCGCAGTTTGCTTCTCTGCGCAATTCATTCCCTCAGAATTGGCAATACGGCTCGATATGTGCCTTAATGAACGCTACAGCCTTAGTAGGACCATTGCTCTAATTGCACCACCCGCCGCTTGCATGCCGCTACTGACACCACTACCGATTTATATTTGCCTGCGCATAGACAATATTCGCCTCATCAATCGGAATGTAAATATGTGCGCGACTCTTCTGCTCCGCGTACTTCTGTACGATTTGATGCAATTCTCTTTTGGCTGTTTGCGATTTGGCAGAGATGGTTTGATTTTCCATCACATTTCAGCGGACTCGGCAAATGCTACTGCTATATTAGAAAATGAAACGCCTGAAGACGAAATGGATACTAATGGTGTGAAATGTGGAATATAAATACATATAAAAAATTTTATTTTTAAGAATACTTCACCTTTTCCATTATTGTGCGGCTTACTGTGTTTTTATTTTTAAGTATTTTATTAAGAAAAAAATTTAAATTAAAAAAATTAACAAAAAGTTAAAAAATTAAAAGTTACTTTAACTTGCCTAAAATAGAGTTTTAAATACATTTTTTAAGAAGAAGAAAAAAGCAATAACTAAGTTTAACTGAGACAGCTTTTCATAAGGTTATAAGCTGAGAGAAGCATAGAATACTAACACTACCCACTAGTCGTCTTTCGTGCACTTAACAGCGTGAAATACTTCATAAGGTTCTCATCATGCCCCTCCTATCGTATGGTGCAGAAGCTTGGACGATGAAAAAATCCGATGAGACGCCCCTTGGAGTGTTTGAGAGAAAGATACTGCGCAAGATTTTTGAACCTTCGGAACGATGAACTGTATAAACTTTAAGACGTCATAGACATATCGCAGCGAATAAAGATCCAGCGACTACGTTGGCTGCGTCATGTCGCCCGGAAGGAACAAACACCTCGGTTCTGAAAGTTTTCGATGTGATACCAGCTGGTGGTAGCAGAGGATGAGAAATGACTACCCTACGTTGGAAAAATCAGTTGAAAAAGGTATTTTTTTCACTTGATGTTTCCAACTGGCGTCGGTTAGCATGAGAAAGAAATGACTGGCACGCTTTGCTGAACTCGGCCAAAATCGCGTAAATGGTTATCACGCTAATCAAGAAGAAGAATCTAAGCGGATGACATAGTGATCATAGTTTCAGGAATTTTTCCAGCAATAATCAGAGGGATCATCGAAGGAGCTGTGGGATTACTCAGCAACTGTTCACCAACCATGATTCCAAACTTTAATGTCCTAAAATTGGACGGTGTTAGTTTCACGCTAGCCCAACAAGCAAAATACTTAGATGTTATCCCAAGGGCAGGGCTTGATGAACCTGTTCACGGATAGCTCAAAATTGGCTGGAAGAGTTATCGGAGTAGTATTCTGCAAGGAGCTTTTTATCAGACTCAAGTTCAGGCTACCGGACCACTGCAGTGTACTCCAAGCAGAGGTAGCGAAGCTGGTTGGCTGCTCGCTTGTGTAATAAC